>CAWZYM010000440.1:37500-147500 GCA_963966185.1 Rhabditoides inermis | reverse complement strand
CATATCAGTAGCAGTGACATTATATTTTTTATAATTACTGATCTACTGATAGGCTTTGACCGCGGAGGCGCGCGAAGCGTGCCGGAGCGCCCTCTATGTGCATACGAGAGAGTGAAAGATCAGAGAGTAGGAGAGAATGCATATCAGTAGCAGTGACATTATATTTTTTATAATTACTGATCTACTGATATACGTTGACCGCGGAGGCGCGCGAAGCGTGCCGGAGCGCTTTCTATGTGCATACGAGAGAGTGAAAGATCAGAGAGTAGGAGAGATTGCATATCAGTAGCAGTGAAATTATATTATTTTAATTATTGATCTACTGATAGGATTTGACCGCGGAGGCGCGCGAAGCGTGCCGGATCGCTTTCTATGTGCATACGAGAAAGTGAACTATCAGAGAGTCGGAGAAAATGCATATCAGTAGCAGTGATAAATATAGTCTTGTTATTACTGATCTACTGATATACTTTGACCGCGGAGGCGCGCGGAGCGTGCCGGAGCGCTTTCTATGTGCATACGAGAGAGTGAAAGATCAGAGAGTTGGAGAAAATGCATATCAGTAGCAGTGATCAAAATATTCTTATTTTGACTGATATACTGATATACTTTGACCGCGGAGGCGCGCGAAGCGTGCCGGAGCGCTTTCTATGTGCATACGAGAAAGTGAACGATCAGAGAGTCGGAGAAAATGCATATCAGTAGCAGTGATGATAAATATAGTCTTGGTATTACTGATCTACTGATCGACTTTGACCGCGGAGGCGCGCGAAGCGTGCCGAAGCGCTTTTTATGTGCATACGAGAAAGTGAAAGATCAGAGAGTCGGAGAAAATGCATATAAGTAGCAGTGATCAATATATTCTTATTATTACTGATATACTGATAGACTTTGACCGCGGATGCGCGCGAAGCGTGCCGGAGCGCCCTCTATGTGCAAACGAAAGAGTAAAAGATCAAAAAGTCGGAGAAAATGCATATCAGTATCAGTGATCAATGTTTTATTATAATTACTGATCTACTGATATACTTTAACCGTGGAGGCGCGCGGAGCGTGCCCGGATCGCCTTCTATGAGCATAGTAAATATAACATCTGTAGATAAGCAGTCAAGCAGATACTATCAACCAGATACTGATAAACTGTGACACTTTCTAATTATTTGAAACTACTGAAAAATAAAAAAAAATAGGGAAATAAATAAAGATCAGTCATCTATTGAAAGACTGACAACAGCACTTCTAGCACAGCTCCTAATAGCATTTTCCAGAGCACATATCAAGTCAATCTATATATCAATCGATAGATAATTTTCTCCTCTTTTTTACCTATATTTCTAGCGCGCGAAGCGCGCTAGTTGCCTGTAAGTGTTAAATGCTCTATGGTTTCCGTCCGTCCGTCCGTACGTCCATCGCTCTACCGCGCCAGCCACTACTCCTATCTAGCCAAACGTGACATCGATCCAATGGTCTCGGTTCCTAGATGCAGGATTCCAATTTTCAGCTCTTTATCTCTCATATCCGCGGAGCTATGAGCTCGAGAAACTCCGACGAAATAGCGCGTAATCAGAGAGAATCAGACAGAAAAGCAGCGAAATAGTGTGTAAGGTGACGAGACGGTTAGGTGGTTGAGCGGTTGCGTCGAGTAGACCTTACAAGAACGAGTACTGCGAATCGCAGACTTCACCTATCGAGAAACGGTTTTGACGTCACTCCTCTACACTCCCTTACCTACAAATCTGCCCGAAATCGTTTTATAACTCTTTCTGGTTTCCTTTCACGAAGTGATTTAATCGAGGCGAGGCGACACCAAACATTTGTCGCGGGCTGTTCAAGAAAAGTAGGCAACCGTGTAAGATCTCCCTTTACTACAACATGCATATAGGTGGCCACTACACTTCTACCAAAATTTGCATCTTTTTGTGACCTATGACGCCTGCGATCAGCGGATTCCTTTAATCGACGTCGTTTTATTGCCCCGCGACGAGAGAGTGTGGCGAGGTGAGAGTGCGCCAGCTGCCAGTCAGTCTGCTGTTAGAGAAAGAAACAGTAAATTGTGCAAATGAGCGAGAACATCACCATGCACTACGAAACAGCTCACCACACTCCAACAAACTGTGCGAATTCTATTTTCTGAGCACATACAATAAAACATTACTATGTGCACTCACGTCATTCTATATTCAAGCAGGGAAGTGAGGCGAGGCGAAAGAGTGCTACTATGTAGTTTGCTCTACCACCTCCTCTTCTCATCCCTCTCTTCTTCGTCTCTCTCTCTCTCTCTCTCTCTCTCTCTCTCTCTCTCTCTTTCTCTCTCTCTCTTATATATTTTATGATATTAGATGAGTGATAACTAATAAATAATAATTGTCAACCAGCTGCTGATAGGCTTTGACCGCGGAGGCGCGCCCTCTTTGTGCATACGAGAGAGTGAAAGATCAGAGAGTTGGAGAGAATGCATATCAGTATCAGTTATCACTATATTATTTATATTACTGATCTACTGATCGGCTTTGACCGCGGAGGCGCGCGAAGAGTGCCGGAGCGCCGTCTATGTGCATACGAGAGAGTGAAAGATCAGAGAGTCGGAGAGAATGCCTATCAGTATCAGTGATCAAAATATTATTATTTATATTACTAATCTACTGATCGGCTTTGAACGCAGAGGCGCGCCCTCTATGTGCATACGAGAGAGTGAAAGATCAGAGAGTTGGAGAGAATGCATATCAGTATCAGTGATCACTATATTATTTATATTACTGATCTACTGATCGGCTTTGACCGCGGAGGCGCGCGAAGAGTGCCGGAGCGCCCTCTTTGTGCATACAAGAGAGTGAAAGATCAGAGAGTTGGAGAGAATGCATATCAGTATCAGTGATCACTATATTATTTATATTACTGATCTACTGATAGGCTTTTACCGCGGAGGTGCGCGAAGCGTGCCGGAGCGCCTTCTATGTGCATACGAGAGAGTGAAAGATCAGAGAGTCGGAGAGAATGCCTATCAGTATCAGTGATCACTATATTATTTATATTACTGATCTACTGATCGGCTTTGACCGCGGAGGCGCGCGAAGAGTGCCGGAGCGCCGTCTATGTGCATACGAGAGAGTGAAAGATCAGAGAGTCGGAGAGAATGCCTATCAGTATCAGTTATCACTATATTATTTATATTACTGATCTACTGATAGGGTTTTACCGCGGAGGCGCGCGAAGCGTGCCGGAGCGCCGTCTATGTGCATACGAGAGAGTGAAAGATCAGAGAGTCGGAGAGAATGCCTATCAGTATCAGTGATCACTATATTATTTATATTACTGATCTACTGATCGACTTTGACCGCGGAGGCGCGCGAAGAGTGCCGGAGCGCCGTCTATGTGCATACGAGAGAGTGAAAAATCAGAGAGTCGGAGAGAATGCCTATCAGTATCAGTTATCACTATATTATTTATATTACTGATCTACTGATCGACTTTGACCGCGGAGGCGCGCGGAGCGTGCCGGAGCGCCCTCTATGTGCATGTGAGAGAGTGAAAGATCAGAGAGTCAGAAAATTCATATCAGTATCAGTGATCAATACATTATTATTATTATTATTATTATTATTATTATTATTATTATTATTATTATTATTATTATTATTATTATTATTATTATTATTATTATTATTATTATTATTATTATTATTATTATTATTATTATTATTATTATTATTATTATTATTATTATTATTTTTATTTTTATTATTATTATTATTATTATTATTATTATTATTATTATTATTATTATTATTATTATTATTATTATTATTATTATTATTATTACTATTATTATTATTATTATTATTATTATTATTATTATTATTATTATTATTATTATTATTATTATTATTATTATTATTATTATTATTATTATTACTGATCTACTGATAGGCGTTGACCGCGGAGGCACGCGGCAGCGTGCCGGAGCGCCTTCTATGAGCATAGAAAATATTATATATGTAGAGAAACAGTAACTGTCAACCAGCTACTGATAGACTGTGACACTTTCTAAATATTGATTATACTGTAGATTAAAAATAAGGGGAAAAAAGATCAATCTACTGGGAGACTCTGACAACAGTACTTCTATTAGGAGCACAGCTCCTAATAACACTTCCAGAGAACATATCAAGTCAATCTATATAGCAATCGATAGATAATTTTCTCCTCTTTTCAAACTTATATTTCTAGCGCGCGAAGCGCGCTAGTCGGGTGTAAGTGCAAAATGCCCTATGGTTTCCGTACGTCCATCGCTCTACCGCGCCACCCACTACTCCTATCTAGCCAAACGTGACATCGATCCGATGGTCTCGGTCCCGAGATGCAGGATTCCAATTTTCAGATCTTTATCTCTCATATCCGCGGAGCTATAAGCTCAAGAAGGTCCGACGAAATAGCGCGTAATCCGAGAGAGTCAGACAGAAAAGCAGCGAGATAGTGTGTCAGATGAAGAGACGGGTCACTGACGAATCGGGTGCGGCGAGTAGACCTTACAAGAACGAGTACTGCGAATCGCAGACTTCAGCTATCGAAAAACGGTTTTCACGTCACTCCTCTACACTCCCTCACCTACAAATCTGCCCGTAATCTTTTTATAACTCCTCCTGGTTTCCTTTCACGAAGTGATTTAGTCGAGGCGAGGCGACACCAAACAGTTGTCGCGAGCTGTTCAAGAAAACTAGGCAACCGTGTAAGGTCTCCCTTCACTACAACATGTATATAGGTGGCCACTACACTTCTACCAAAATTTGCATCTTTTTGTGACCTCTGACGCTCGCTTTCAATTGAATTCCTCTAATCGACGTCGTTTTATTGCCCCGCGACGAGAGAGTGTGGCGAGGTGAGAGTGCGCCAGCTGCCAGTCTGTCTGATGTCAGAGAAAGAGACAGTCAATTGTGCAAATGAGCGAGAACATCACCATGCACTACGAAACATCTCACCACACTCCAACAAACTATTTTCTGAGCACATACAATAAAACAATACTATATGCACTCACGTCATTCTATATTCAATCATAGAAGTGAGGCGAGGCGAAATACTATGTAACCTTCTTTTCTCATCTCTTTCCTTTACTTATCCCTCTCTTCTCACGTCTCTCTCTCTCTCTCTTTCTCTCTCTCTCTCTCTCTTTCTCTCTCGCTCGCTTAAATTTTATAATATAAGACCAGTGATAACTATAAAGTATATTTGTATCTCTAATAAATAAAAATTGTCAACTAGCTACTGATAGGAGTAACTCATGCCGCCACCTGGTCAGGGTGGGCGG
Source organism: Rhabditoides inermis (assembly GCA_963966185.1). NCBI lineage: Eukaryota > Metazoa > Nematoda > Chromadorea > Rhabditida > Rhabditidae > Rhabditoides > Rhabditoides inermis. Next base: position 142,195 of record CAWZYM010000440.1, on the reverse strand, counting down.
CAGCGGAGTTGAACGTGGCAACTACCGTACCCAACACACACAACGTCACAACATATGATACGGCAAAAGAGCACATTTTATCGCGGAAAGAGTGGCATAGTTGCAAAAAGCAAAAGGAGTCGACCCCGAGGAACTTGGTGGAGATGCTTATAAGTACTGTCGGATGTTGGCGTGCGGGGTGAGGGGAGAGCGCCGGGGAAAGATCGCCGGTAGGCGATTGCGCCTGGAATGACAACACATTAGGGCTCGTTCCCAAGATGATGAGGAGTGATATTGAAAGTGGTGTGGGAAGTGGTTTGATTGAGTGTAGCCGGGTTGATTGGTTGATCTTGAGGAATGTGGCAAGAAGCCTCTAACTGTCTGCTTGTACTCTCTCTCTCAGTGATTCACGCATGATGCGAAGTGTGGGTGAGAGAGGAGAGAGCGCGAGGGCGAGAGGTCAGATGCACGTGCGCCGCGCGTGTGGGAGAGAGATGCGTCAGCGAGCTCTCGGCGGTGGCATGATAGCATCAGAGAGTGCTGTTGAGTTCATGCTAGGTTTCCGTGTGCGCAGCATACGTCACAGCTATCCCCATTGCGGGTTGCCGACCTCGGCAATTGGAAAAAAATACCCGCCGCGAAGGGGAGTAGTAGTGGCGATAAGCCGAGTGGCGAGTGAGTGGCGAAAAGCCAAGACCTCATTCCATGATGTTAGTGATCTCCTGGCGGAGACGGGCAATATACCTTGGCGTCCACCTCGACCACCTTGTCGTCGTCATCCTCGTTCTCGGCCCGGCCGATGGGAAGGTGGCAGTAGACACCTTCCTTGAGAGTGAGCTCGGCCTGCTCCGTCGGTTGAAGGAGATCATCACGGGTGGGGTTGTCGGGCGATACTCCGTGGATCCCTCGTTCACCCAGTCCCCCATGGGAGATGACGGCGCGTACACGGGCGTGGTCGGGCCGGTGTCGGCGGCAAGGTCGTGCGGGCGGGTGAGAAAGCAGAGCGGACACGGCGGAGCTGGACGACGTGGCGGGTGCGGCGGCGCTGGGATGGGTCAGCAGGGTCGAACACAACGAGTCCTGTGTCATGGTGCGAGGGATGGAGCAAGAAGCCCTGGATACGGGAGTGGAAGAGGGGCTAAACGCCGGAGCGGGGGCGGCGGAGTCGTCCTGAGTCGCGGGAGTCGTCTCCGCTTGGGTCGGGTCCTGCGTGGGAGTATTCGATTCCATGGAGGTAGTCCGTGAGTGATAGGCGGCGTGGTCATCGGGTAGTCATCGTGAAGAGTGGCCGAATCGGTTGAGGCCAGATCCATCATACACATGCCCTCATTCGGTAGAGCGTTTTTAGGAGTGTCGCGACGACGGCGGTTGAATCGAGCTCGGTGATCAGCGTTGTCGAATTAGTGTAGTTCTTTGTGGTTGCAGAAACGCCATCAGCGAGGAGTGAGGTGTGGGTGAAGTTGTTGAGCGTGTCGGTGGGTAGGGCGGCGGGTTCAGAGGGCACATCGACGGGTGCAGTGGGAAGGTTGTTATATGTCAAGTCGCAGTAAGCGAGTTGTAGGTAAAGTTGAGTGTGTTGTCTGTGGCAAGGGGCGGCGTCAGGTCGGAATCGGTGGGTCCGGTGGGGAAGCGGGCGTGTCGGTCAGCGTGTGACAGGGGGCGGGCGTGTCGGTCAGCGTGTGACAGGGGGGCGGGCGTGTCGGTCAGCGTGTGACAGGGGGCGGGCGTGTCGGTCAGCGTGTGACAGGGGGCGGGCGTGTCGGTCAGCGTGTGACAGGGGGCGGGCGTGTCGGTCAGCGTGTGACAGGGGGCGGGCGTGTCGGTCAGCGTGTGACAGGGGCGGGCGTGTCGGTCAGCGTGTGACAGGGGGGCGGGCGTGTCGGTCAGCGTGTGACAGGGGGCGGGCGTGTCGGTCAGCGTGTGACAGGGGGCGGGCGTGTCGGTCAGCGTGTGACAGGGGGCGGGCGTGTCGGTCATCGTGTGACAGGGGGCGGGCGTGTCGGTCAGCGTGTGACAGGGGGCGGGCGTGTCGGTCAGCGTGTGACAGGGGGCGGGCGTGTCGGTCAGCGTGTGACAGGGGCGGGCGTGTCGGTCAGCGTGTGACAGGGGGCGGGCGTGTCGGTCAGCGTGTGACAGGGGGCGGGCGTGTCGGTCAGCGTGTGACAGGGGGCGGGCGTGTCGGTCAGCGTGTGACAGGGGGCGGGCGTGTCGGTCAGCGTGTGACAGGGGCCGGGCGTGTCGGTCAGCGTGTGACAGGGGGCGGGCGTGTCGGTCAGCGTGTCGGTGGACAGGGCGGCGGACGACAATGAGAGTGTTGCCCGTAGTAAGCGGCGACGTCCGTAGATGTAAAGTCGCCATAAGCGATGGTGGAGGTGTGAGTGGAGTCGGTGATCGCGTCGGCATGCGTGATGAATGCGTAGGTGCCTCCATCATCAGGTTTTTCCAGAACTTGGTGTCGAAGAATGCGCGTGCTTCTCCTCGAGTACGGTCTGCTCCTCCGCAGGGTCTTCCATTGGGCTCGGAGTGGTTAGCATCATCGGGCGTCATTAGGACGAGGCGTCGGGTCTTCCGACGCCATCAACTTTTCATTGGGGCTTGCCATTGGCTGATGGATTCAGGTGGTTTGTTGTCGAATGAATCGCAGCCGAGAATGTGCCGGTGACCGTAGGAATGGGTGAGACAGTGTGGACACACAGACACAGTTCAGGGACTTCATTTCCAGAAAAGGATTAAGGATTGGGAGGAGCTCTACTAGAATGTTTGATAAAGTTATATCAATGATTATCGCGCATCGCAAATTGTCATATATGTAAAAACTGTGAAAGGTTTTTTTTGCTGGGATTTACAATGAGATTTTTGTGCGGCGAGTAGACCCGTGTCGGTGAGTGATTTTGCGCGCGATTGTGGACATAAACATACATAGCGTCTACTGGCTGCGAGAGGCTGGCTTCAAAGAATTTCTCGGACTCGCCAGTTATACATTGATTGGAAGTGGAAATAATCCGGTCTGGACAGACGGGTTCGGGGGGTACGGGGGTAGGTATGTAGGTAGTTGCAGTTTATGGAGAAAATTGGTATTGACTGATTGACTTCGTCGAAGATTAAAAATCGCTGCGGTGGTCTATGCGCTATGGAGGGAGCTTGGTGCGCAAATCGTTTCCGAAAATAATGTTGCATGCAAGAACGCCTTTTCTAGCTGTTACGTCACTCGAAGATTGCACTTTATTTTCAAAATACGCGGATAGTCACAACTATATACTTCTGTACCTGACAATCCTGTCGCTTTTTCTATACGTGGAGAATCAAAGTGGAAAACACCTACTACGGACTACGGTTGCGAGAGAGGTGTTAGCTACCATAATTGCGGATACATCTACGTTATTTCTGGTGGCGGACCCTTGCGAAAGAAAGGACGGTTCGGATTCAATGTTGAATACAGAGAGACCGAGTTGCGGGGATGAGGTGCGTGATAAGCCATCAGAGAGAGAAGCGCGGATATTTGGAGAAGACGTGGGATCAGAGAGAGACGTGGAGTGCGAGACGAGTCAGCGATAGCATGAGTTTGTGAAAGATGCACAGAGTTAGACGCAGGCAGATCAGAGATAGCGCGGGTAGGCGAGAAACACGGGTAACACGACAACTTCCATTAGATCATCAGAAATCTCGGAGATAATAAAATAGAGTTGTTTTCTCGACACGAGAGTAATAGCGAGCGGAAATGGAAAGGGAAGTGGATATGTGGTTGCGCGATAAGCGACAGCGACAGAGAGGGAATGAGGCGCATTTATAGGAGAGACAGACGGTGGAGCAGCTCGGAAGTGCGAGAGGAAGCGGGTAGAAAACAACCTAGTATTCAGATGCATGTCAATTTGCAAACATAAAAGAGACCTAATGCAAATTGCGGAGACGATTACGCAACTAAAAAAAATCAAGCGACGAAAGTGCGAATCATTTGTGCTCACCGTTCTCCTTGATGACGGCTCCGGTGGCGACTCCGTGTCCCTCCGACTCTGTGCTCGTCCAGATCTGCAACACGGGAGGAATAAGTTATCTTTAGTGGGATTGGTTCGGGTGAAAGTTACTGTCTGCTGCGCTGAAAAGTGGGTGGAACTACGAATTTGTTTGACAATCCTCTGATGACCGGACTTACCGTGCTGTAGTCTGCAATTTGGGATGAGGGGAGAATCGCTTGTATAGGAGAGAGGGTCATAAAATGCGAAAACATTGTCTAGAGTAACTATGGCCTCGTGGCATGGTTGGAATTTGGAATGGAATAGAACGAGGTGGATTTGGTCGGAGGAAGAGCAAGCAGCTTCGTAATGTGACATGTGTTCCTACAGTATCTACCACATTGTCGGTTCGCCCAACACGGAAGAGCTGTGAGATTGCTGACTAAGCTGGCGGGGTGGCCAATGTGATTAATATACTGCAAAGTGCAACAGTGGACTGGCTGAATAGGAAAATAGGTGGTGGATGTTGATTGTTTGGTCTACTTTTACTGCAAGTATCCGAGCTATACATTGATAAGTGCTCGCATAAGCCGTGACTGTGATACCTATTCTGTCAGTTTGAGAGTATCCAAACTGGGCTGTTTCTACCAAGTTTCTAACACTAACATGTAAAGGAAATGAACTCACAGTCCTCCATCTGCTTCGGCTGTGGCTCCCTCCGACAACGAGCAGTGTCCGGAGTTGTACACACACTCGCTCGCGCTAGGCATCATAACTCGCTGAAATCAATTGGTCGGAAAATAACAGAATTTGCACCACTGTAGGAGAAGCAGAGACCGCGCGCCGGGTGCGGGTAGTTGAAACTGAGCCGATAAGGCAAGGGAAGATTATGAGATGAGAGATGTTACCGAATACGAGAAGCTGTTGTCGGAGAGGAGGCCAAAGTTTCTGTCTGCTAGTGCTGATAGGTTTCGGAATGACTACCTGTCTGACGGGTCGAGTTGTCTTCTGAGCTTCGCCGTCCTCATCTTCTGATTCTGCTTAAACGATGTCTGGAACATGAGCTGGAAATATCTGACTCGTTGTTGCTTGTGGAAGGGGCAGAAGCCCTAGAAAGTGAGCCTAGGAGCGGGTGTAGAGAGTGGCAGAAGCCTGGAGACAGTTAGGGGTAGAGGCAGAAGCCAATTGACATCAGCAAGTGCTGGGGCGGTCGGAGGAATGTGGCGAAAAGCCGGTGCTAGAGTGTAGCGCCGCGGACAACAGGTACAACTCGGAACACAACGTAACAAACTGATAGCGGACGCGCTATGGAACGGGAATAGAGTCGCGAAAACGGTAATATGTCTGACTACGGAACGGTAAGAAGTGCTGAAAAAGCAACAGCGGGTTCGCTGCTCGCAACGCTGCACACGCTGCTCAAAAACCTCGGAGGCAGGGGTCAAACATCCTACCGCGTTCACAGGGGTCACAACATCCTGTCTCTCATGTATGGGGGTCGTTCATCCCATGTCTACTCGAACAGTGGCCAACCACTCCGCTCGGGGAGTGGGTTTACTACTACGTACTGATGGGGTCGCCATGCCAATACGGGTCAAACTTCAAATGCGGTGCAAAAAGCACTCTTCTCGGAACAAAACGCGCAATCTGCCGGTGGGGTGTGTGAAGGGAGGGTGAAATGCCAACGTTTACGCGGGAAGCGGTCGCTGGACCAGAGAGACAGAGACCCGGGGGAAGAGAGAGGGGTGGAAAGTCTTATTAAATTACAATAAGAAGCTCGCTGCTACCAGTAACTCATGCCGCCACCTGGTCAGGGTGGGCGGCAGCGGAGTTGAACGTGGCAACTACCGTACCCAACACACACAACGTCACAACATATGATACGGCAAAAGAGCACATTTTATCGCGGAAAGAGTGGCATAGTTGCAAAAAGCAAAAGGAGTCGACCCCGAGGAACTTGGTGGAGATGCTTAAGTACTGTCGGATGTTGGCGTGCGGGGTGAGGGGAGAGCGCCGGGGAAAGATCGCCGGCAGGCGATTGCGCCTGGAATGACAACACATTAGGGCTCGTTCCCAAGATGATGAGGAGTGATATTGAAAGTGGTGTGGGAAGTGGTTTGATTGAGTGTAGCCGGGTTGATTGGTTGATCTTGAGGAATGTGGCAAGAAGCCTCTAACTGTCTGCTTGTACTCTCTCTCTCAGTGATTCACGCATGATGCGAAGTGTGGGTGAGAGAGGAGAGAGCGCGAGGGCGAGAGGTCAGATGCACGTGCGCCGCGCGTGTGGGAGAGAGATGCGTCAGCGAGCTCTCGGCGGTGGCATGATAGCATCAGAGAGTGCTGTTGAGTTCATGCTAGGTTTCCGTGTGCGCAGCATACGTCACATAGGCTTTTACCGCGGAGTGTGCCGGAGCGCCCTCTATGAGCATACGAGAGAGTGAAAGATCAGAGAGTAGGAGAGAATGCATATCAGTATCAGTGTTCAATATATTATTATAATTACTGATCTACTGATCGGCTTTGACCGCGGAGGCGCGCGTAGCGTGCCGGAGCGTCCTCTAAAGGCATACGAGAGAGTAAAAGATCAGAGAGTCGGAGATAATTCATATCAGTAGCAGTGATCAATGCATTCTTACTATTACTGATCTACTGATATATTTTGACCGCGGAGGCGCGCGGAGCGTGCCGGAGCGCTTTCTATGTGCATACGAGAGAGTGAAAGATCAGAGAGTCGGCCGCGACGAGAGAGTGTGGCGAGGTGAGAGTGCGCCAGCTGCCAGTCTGTCTGATGTCAGAGAAAGAGACAGTCAATTGTGCAAATGAGCGAGAGTATCACCATGCACTACGAAACAGCTCATCACACTCCAACAAACTATTTTCTGAGCACATACAATAAAACAATACTATATGCACTCACGTCATTCCATATTCAATCATAGAAGTGAGGCGAGGCGAAATACTATGTAACCTTCTTTTCTCATCTCTTTCCTTCACTTATCCCTCTCTTCTCACGTCTCTCTCTCTCTCTCTTTCTCTCTCTCTCTCCCTCTCTTTCTCTCTCGCTCGCTTAAATTTTATAATATAAGACCAGTGATAACTATAAAGTATATTTGTATCTCTAATAAATAAAAATTGTCAACTAGCTACTGATAGGCTTTTACCGCGGAGTGTGCCGGAGCGCCCTCTATGAGCATACGAGAGAGTCGGAGAAAATTCATATCAGTAGCAGTGATCAGTGCATTCTTACTGTTACTGATCTACTGATATATTTTGACCGCGGAGGCGCGCGGAGCGTGCCGGAGCGCCTCCTGTGTGCATCCGAGAGAGTGAAATATCAGAGAGTCGGAGAGAATGCATATCAGTAACAGTGATCAATATATTTTATTATTACTGATCTACTAATAGAATTTGACCGCGGAGGCGCGCGAAGCGTGCCGGAGCGCCCTCCATGTGCATACGAGAGAGATATCAGAGAGTCGAAAAAAATGCATATCAGTAACAGTGATCAATATATTCTTATTATTACTGATCTACTGATAGACTTTGACCGCGGAGGCGCGCGAAGCGTGCCGGAGCGCCTCCTATGTGCATCCGAGAAAGTGAAATATCAGAGAGTCGGAGAGAACACATATCAGTAACAGTGATAAATATATTCTTATTATTACTGATCTACTGATAGACTTTGACCGCGGAGGCGCGCGAAGCGTGCCGGAGCGCCTCCTATGTGCATCCGAGAAAGTGAAATATCAGAGAGTCGGAGAGAATGCATATCAGTAACAGTAATCAATATATTCTCATTATTACTGATCTACTGATCGGCTTTCACCGCGGAGGCGCGCGAAGCGTGCCGGAGCGCTTTCTATGTGCATACGAGAAAGTGAGAGATCAGAGAGACGGAAAAAAAACATATTAGTATCAGTGATCATTATATTGTGATTTTTTATTACTGTTACTGATAGGCTGTGATTTTGTATTGCTGTTACTGATAGGCAGCGGAGCGTGCCGGACCGCCTTCTATGAGCAAGGTAAATACATCTGTAGAAAAGCAGTCAACCAGATACTATCAACCAGATAGACTGTGACACTTTCTAATTATTTGAAATTACTGAAAATAAAAAAAATAAGGAAAGAAACAAAGATCAGCCATCTACTGGAAGACTGACAACAGCACTTCTAGCACAGCTCCTAATAGCACTTCCAGAGCACAAATCAAGTCAATCTATATATCAATCGATAGATAATTTTCTCCTCTATTTTATACCTAAATTTCTAGCGCGCGAAGCGCGCTAGTCGCTAGTATGTGTAAAATGCCCTATGGTGTCTGTCCATACATCGCTCTACCGCGCCACCCACTACTCCTATCTAGCCAAACGTGACATCGATCCGATGGTCTCGGTCCCGAGATGCAGGATTCCAATTTTCAGATCTTTATCTCTCATATCCGCGGAGCTATAAGCTCAAGAAGGTCCGACGAAATAGCGCGTAATCTGAGAGAGTCAGACAGAAAACAGGCGAAATAGTGTGTGAGGCGAGGAGACGGGTCACTGACGAATCGGCTGTGGCGAGTAGACCTCACAAGAACGAGCACTGCGGATCGCAGACTTCAGCTATCGAAAAACGGTTTCGACGTCACTCCTCTACACTCCCTCATCTACAAATCTGCCCGTAATCTTTTTTATATATCCTCCTGGTTTCCTTTCACGAAGTGATTTAGTCGAGGCGAGGTGACACCAAACAATTGTCGCGGGCTGTTCAAGAAAACTAGGCAATCGTGTAAGGTCTCCCTTTACTACAACATGCATATAGGTGGCCACTACACTTCTACCAAAATTTGCATCTTTTTGTGACCTCTCACGCCCGCTATCAATTAAATTCCTCTAATCGACGCCACTTTATTGCCCCTCGACGAGAGAGTGTGGCGAGGTGAGAGTGCGCCAGCTGCCAGTCTGCCTGATGTCAGAGAAAAAGACAGTCAATTGTGCAAATGAGCGAGAACATCACCACGCACTACGAAACAGCTCACCACACTCCACAAACTGTGCAAATTCTATATTCTGAGCACATACAATAAAACATTATGCACTCACGTCATTGTATGTTCACTCAGGGAAGTGAGGCGAGGCGAAATACTTTGTAGTACCACCTCCTTTTCTCATCTCTCTTTTTTCGTCTCTCTCTCTCTCTCTCTCTCTCTCTCTCTCTCTCTCTATCTGTCTTTCTTTCATGAATTTTATGATATTAGATAAGTGATAACTATAAAGTCTACTTGGATCTGAAATAAATAATAATTGTCAACCAGCTACTGACAGGATTTGACCGCTGAGGCGCGCGGAGCGGCTATCTATGATCGTAGGCGAGAGTAGATTGTTTTTTTTATAATATTAGATCCGTAATCATTGTCAACCAGCTACTGATAGAATTTGATCGCAGAGGCGCGCGGAGCGGCTATCTATGATCGTATGCGAGAGTAGATATTTTATAATATTAGATCCGTGATAACTAATCATTGTCAACTAGCTACTGCAAGAATTTGAACGCAGAGGCGCGCGGAGCGGCTATCTATGATCGTAGGCGAGAGTATATATTTTATAATATTAGATCCGTGATAACTAATCATTGTCAACCAGCTACTGATAGAATTTGAGCGCGGATGCGCGCGGAGCGGCTGTCTGTGATCAAAGGCGAAGCACTAACGACATTCTATATTCAATCAGGGAAGTGAGGCGAGGCGAAATACTATGTAACCTTTTTTTCTCATCCCTCTCCTTTTCTCATCTCTTTTTTCGTCTCTCTCTCTCTCTCTCTCTCTCTCTCTCTCTCTTTCTCGCTTTTGTCTTGCTCTTTTTCGTATCTCTCTCTCTCTCTCTCTCTCTCTCTCTCTCTGTTTCTGTCGCTCGCTCTCTTTCTCTCTCCCTATTCCCTATCTCTTCTCTTCTTATATCTCTCTCTTATATTTTATAATTTCAGATTAGTGATAACTAACCTAAGTCTACTTGCATCTAAATTAAATCAGAATTGTCAACCAGCTGCACATCCCACGCTTACCCACTCTTAATCTCTCTCTCTCTCTCTCTCGTAGGAAAGAATGCATATCAGTATCAGTGTTCAATATATTATTATAATTACTGATCTACTGATAGAATTTGACCGCGGAGGCGCGCGGAGCGGCTGTCTATGATCGTAGGCGAGAGTAGATATTTTATAATCTCAGATCTGTGATAACTAATCATTGTCAACCAGCTACTGATAGAAATTGACTGCTGAGGCGCGCGGAGCGGCTGTCTGTGATCAAAGGCGAGAGTAGATATTTTATAATATTAGATCCGTGATAACTAATCATTGTCAACCAGCTACTGATATAATTTGACCGCTGAGGTGCGCGGAGCGGCTGTCTGTGATCAAAGGCGAGAGTAGATATTTTATAACATTAGATCCGTGATAACTAATGATTGTCGACCAGCTACTGATATAATTTGACCGCCGACGCGCGCGGAGCGGCTGTCTGTGATCAAAGGCGAGAGTAGAGATTTTATAATATTAGATCCGTTATAACTAATCATTGTCAACCAGCTACTGATAGATTTTGACCGCGGAGGCGCGCCGGAGCGCCTCCTATGTGCATCCGAGAGAGTGAAATATCAGAGAGTCGGAGAGAATGCATATCAGTAACAGTGAGCAATATATTCTCATTATTACTGATCTACTGATCGGCTTTGACCGCGAAGGCACGCGAAGCGTGCCGGAGCGCCTTCTCTGTGCATCCGAGAGAGTGAAATATCAGAGAGTCGGAGAGAATGCATATCAGTAACAGTGAGCAATATATTCTCATTATTACTGATCTACTGATCGGCTTTGACCGCGAAGGCACGCGAAGCGTGCCGGAGCGCCTTCTCTGTGCATCCGAGAGAGTGAAATATCAGAGAGTCGGGAAAAAAGCATATCAGTATCAGTGATCACTATATTATGATTTTTTATTACTGATCTACTAATAGGCTCTGACAGCGGAGCGTGCCGGACCGCCTTCTATGAGCAAGGTAAATACATCTGTAGAAAAGCAGTCAACCAGATACTATCAACCAGATAGACTGTGACACTTTCTGATTAATTAAAATTACTGAAAATAAAAAAAGGAAAGAAATAAAGATCAGTCATCTACTGGAAGACTGACAACAGCACTTCTAGCACAGCTCCTAATAGCACTTCCAGAGCACAAATCAAGTCAATCTATATATCAATCGATAGATAATTTTCTCCTTTATTTTATAACTATATTTCTAGCGCGCGAAGCGCGCTAGTCGCAGCGCCGCTGCGCCGTTCTGGCTAAATGTCCTATGGTGTCAATACGTCCGTATCTCCACAAGGCTCACCGACGTATGGATTACTACAAATTTGACATCTACTTGAAGCCCTCGATCTGGAGATGCGGTATAAAATAGAGCTTTTTGATAACTCTCATCTCCGCGGACTTATAAGGCAAAACGTGACGGTTAGACAATCCGGCGAAATAGACTGCAAAAAGGCAAGGGTCAGACACTGACCGACGAAACAGTGTGTCAATGATGAGAGGGAAAAGAAAGGCGGGGCCACATTTTATGCCTCTTTGAGTATACTTTACAAGAACGATTACTGCGAATCGCAGACTTCAGCTATCGAAAAACGGTTTCGACGTCACTCCTCTACACTCCCTTACCTACAAATCTGCCCGTAATCTTTTTATAACTCTTTCTGGTTAGCTTTCACGAAGTGATTTAGTCGAGGCGAGGCGAGACCAAACAGTTGTCGCGGGTTGTTCAAGAAAACTAGGCAACCGTGTAAGGTCTTCCTTTATTACATCATGCAAATAGGTGGCCACTACACTTCTACCAAAAATTGCATCTTTTTGTGACCTCTGACGCCCGCTATCAATTAAATTCCTCTAATCGACGTCGTTTCATTGCCCCGCGACGAGAGAGTGTGGCGAGGTGAGAGTGCGCCAGCTGTCAGTCTGTCTGATGCCAGAGAAAGAGACAGTAAACTGTGCAAATGAGCGAGAACATCACCATGCACTACGAAACAGCTCACCACACTCCACAAACAGTGCAAATTCTATATTCTGAGCAAATACAAAACAAATTTTATTTAAAAAGTACTTGCGTAAACAAATGAACTTTGTCTTGTCCCAATGCAGCAAAAGCACATGCATAAAGCGTTTACAAATACTAACACAAACCTGCGCCTCTCTCTTCCCTCTCTCTCTCTCTCTCTCTCTCTCTCTCTCTCTCTCTCTTTCTCTCTCTCTCCTCTCTCTCTGTCTTCTCTCTCTCTAATATGAACGTATGGCGTTATTCATTTGTATTGTTATATTTCATCGGTTAGTGTCCACTGTCCGTTATGCGCAGGTTTGTGTTAGTGTTTGTAAACGCTTTATGCATGTGCTTTTGCTGCATTGGGACAAGACAAAGTTCATTTGTTTACGCAAGTACTTTTTAAATAAAATATATGTCCTTTTGTTAAATTTCATAGAAATTTTGAATATGTGCTGAATTATGACTATTCATATGGATTTTATCAAAAACTACTCTCTCACTCACTCTGTTCTCTCCTTCTCTTCGTCCCTTTTCTCTCTTTCACTGTTCCTTCTCTCTGTCTCTCTCTCTCTCTCTCTCTCTCACACACACACACACACACACTGTTCTCTCTCTCACTCTCTCACTCTCTCACTTTCTGCCCTTCTCTCTCTGTCTCTTTATATTTTCTGCTCTTCTATCAACGTTTACAAATACTAACACAAACTCTAGGCCGTTCTCTCTCTTCTTACTCTCATGTACCACACACGTTACGTTTCGGATCGCCGTTACATTTCACAAAAAAACGTTTTCCCCACATATTTTCTCACTATCGTTCGGAGTCGCGCCTACTGCGCTCTTTCTCCTGGTTATAGTTGGCGGACCCAAAACAACGCAAACCCGGCGCGAATTAGACGCTGGCGGCGGCGGGGCGAACTACACTCAAAGTGCGAGTTGGAGAACACGGGCAGAAAACGCCGAGAGAGTACGCTTTCGGCAGAGAGTCAGCGTTACCGGACACGACTTCCACCCATTCCTGCTAACATGATTTTTGGATAAAGCTTCTTGAAAATTCTAGCGCGAGCCCTATCCTAAGCCAAAAGAGAGGGCGCTGCGCGCCCTCTCTTTTATAACTGTATGCACTAACGACATTCTATATTCAATCAGGGAAGTGAGGCGAGGCGAAATACTACGTAACCTCTTTTTCTCATCCCCTTTTTCGTCTTTCTCTCTCCCTCTCTCTCTCTCTCTTTCTCTCTCTCTCTCTCGGTCTCTCTTTCTTTTACTTTCTTTCTCTCTCTCACTCTCTCGCTCGCACGCTCTCTTTCTCTTTCCCTATCTCCTTTCTTCCTCTATCTCTCTCTCTCTCTTTTATATTTTATGAATTTAGATTAGTGAAAACTATAAAGTCTACTTGCATTTGAATTAAATAATAATTGCCAACCAGCTGCACATCTCACTCTTAATCTCTCTCTCTCTCTCTCTCTCTCTTTCTTTTTTATAATAATTTATAATATTTTACCACGGAGTGTGCCGGAGCGCCCTCTAAGTGCATACGAGAGAGTAAAAGATCAGAGAGTAGGAGAGAATGCATATCAGTATCAGTGATCAATATATTATTATAATTACTGATCTACTGATCGGCTTTGAACGCGAAGGTCTTTCTCGTCTCTCTCTCTCTCTCTCTCTCTCTCTCTCTCTCTCTCTCTCTCTCTCTCTCTCTTGTCTTGCTCTTTTGCGTCTCTCTCTCTCGCTTATATTTTATAATATCAGACCAGTGATAAGTATAAATTATACTTGGATCTATAATAAATAAAAAAATTGTCAACCAGCTACTGATAGGCTTTCACCGCGGAGCGTGCCGGAGCGCCCTCTATGTGCATACGAGAGAGTGAAAGATCAGAAAGTCAGATAGAATGCATATCAGTAGCAGTGATTAATATATTCTTATTTTTACTGATCTACTGATATACTTTGACCGCGGAGGCGCGCGAAGCGTGCCGGAGCGCCTTTTAAGTGCATACGAGAGAGTGAAAGATCAGAGAGTAGGAGAGAAAACATATCACTATCAGTGATCAATGTATTATTAGAATTACTGATCATACTGATCTACTGATCGGATTTGACCGCGGAGGCGCGCGAAGCGTGCCGGAGCGCCCTCTAAGTGCATACGAGAGAGTGAAAGATCAGAGAGTAGGAGAAAATGCATATCAGTGATCAATGTATTATTATAATTACTGATCATACTGATCTACTGATCGGCTTTGACCGCGGAGGCGCGCGAAGCGTGCCGGAGCGCCCTTTAAGTGCATACGAGAGAGTGAAAGATCAGAGAGTAGGAGAGAAGGCGTATCAGTATCAGTGATCAATGTATTATTAGAATTACTGATCATACTGATCTACTGATCGGATTTGACCGCGGAGGCGCGCGAAGCGTGCCGGAGCGCCCTCTAAGTGCATACGAGAGAGTGAAAGATCAGAGAGTAGGAGAGAATGCATATCACTATCAGTGATCAATGTATTATTAGAATTACTGATCATACTGATCTACTGATCGGCTTTGACCGCGGAGGCGCGCGAAGCGTGCCGGAGCGCCCTCTAAGTGCATACGAGAGAGTGAAAGATCAGAGAGTAGGAGAGAATACATATCACTATCAGTGATCAATGTATTATTAGAATTACTGATCATACTGATCTACTGATCGGATTTGACCGCGGAGGCGCGCGAAGCGTGCCGGAGCGCCCTCTAAGTGCATACGAGAGAGTGAAAGATCAGAGAGTAGGAGAAAATGCATATCAGTGATCAATGTATTATTATAATTACTGATCATACTGATCTACTGATCGGCTTTGACCGCGGAGGCGCGCGAAGCGTGCCGGAGCGCCCTTTAAGTGCATACGAGAGAGTGAAAGATCAGAGAGTAGGAGAGAAGGCGTATCAGTATCAGTGATCAATGTATTATTAGAATTACTGATCATACTGATCTACTGATCGGATTTGACCGCGGAGGCGCGCGAAGCGTGCCGGAGCGCCCTCTAAGTGCATACGAGAGAGTGAAAGATCAGAGAGTAGGAGAGAATGCATATCACTATCAGTGATCAATGTATTATTAGAATTACTGATCATACTGATCTACTGATCGGCTTTGACCGCGGAGGCGCGCGAAGCGTGCCGGAGCGCCCTCTAAGTGCATACGAGAGAGTGAAAGATCAGAGAGTAGGAGAGAATACATATCACTATCAGTGATCAATGTATTATTAGAATTACTGATCATACTGATCTACTGATCGGCTTTGACCGCGGAGGCGCGCGAAGCGTGCCGGAGCGCCCTCTAAGTGCAAACGAGAGAGTGAAATATCAGAGAGTAGGAGAGAATACATATCACTATCAGTGATCAATATATTATCATAATTACTGATCTACTAATCGGCTTTGACCGCGGAGCGTGCCGAAGCGCTTTCTATGAGCATAGTAAATATAACATCTGTAGAAAAGCAAACAAGCAGATACTATCAACCAGATACTGATAGACTGTGACACTTTCTTAATATTTGAAACTCCTGAAAAATAAAAAAAAATAAGGAAATAAATATAGATCAGTCATCTACTGGAAGACTGACAACAGCACTTCTAGCACAGCTCCTAATAGCACTTTCAGAGCACATATCAAGCAATCTATATATCAATCGATAGATTATTTTCTCTTCTATTTTATACTTATATTTCTAGCGCGCGAAGCGCGCTAGTCGCAGCGCCGCTGCGCCGCTCTGGCTAAATGTCCTATGGTGTCCGTCCGTCCGTCTCTCCACAAGGCCCACCGACGTATGGATTGCTACAAATTTGACATCTTCTTGAAGCCCTCGATCTGGAGATGCGGTATAAAATAGAGGTTTTTGATAACTCTCCTCTCCGCGGACTTATAAGGCAAAACGTGACGGTTAGACAATCCGGCGAAATAGACTGCAAAAAGGCAAGAGTCAGACACTGAGCGACGAAATAGTGTGTCAATGATGAGAGGGAAAAGAAAGGCGGGGCCACAATTTATGCCTCTTTGAGTATACCTTACAAGAACGATAACTGCGAATCGCAGACTTCAGCTATCGAAAAACGATTTCGATGTCACTCCTCTACACTCCCTTACCTACAAATCTGCCCGTAATCTTTTTATAACTCTTTCTGGTTAGCTTTCACGAAGTGATTTAATCGAGGCGAGGCGAGACCAAACATTTGTCGCGGGCTGTTTAAGAAAACTAGGCAACCGTGTAAGGTCTCCCTTTACTACAACATGCATATAGGTGGCCACTACACTTCTACCGAAATTTGCATCATTTTGTGACCTCTGACGCCCGCTATCAATTAAATTCCTCTAATCCGCACAGTCGTTCATTTCTCGCTTCCGCATTGCTGCCAGTAAGGACCGCTTGCTGTTCCGTGGGTTGCGAGTGCGCGAATCTCTCTCTGAGGCTGAGCGGGATAGGTTGGATGCGCTGTATGACGAGTGTAGTGAGAAGCGCAAGTCGGGGGGTGACTATATCGTGTATGCCAACCGTATTATTCTCCGCAGTGAGCTCGCCTCTGTGAAGGAGCAGCTCAAGGCCTCGGCCAAGAGCAGCAGGAAGGATCAGAGGGGGGCTTCGGTCCCTCTCGCTACTTCGCAGAGTGTGGGGAGTGGAGGGTGTGCGGTTGCGGTCACCCCGCAGTCCGGCTCCGGCGTGTTCACCTGGGCGGCGCCGCCCCTGCAGCTGCCGTCCCAGTCGTCGGTCACCCATGAGGCAATGGACTCTTCCGAGACCGCCGCCGAGGTGACAGCGCATCCATCGCCCGCAAAAAACCACTAGCGCGTCACCATCAGTTTTCAAGTCTCTCTTTCTATTTTGCAAATACCCGCTCTATTGTAAACAAGCTAGTTGCCCTGCAAGCTCATCTCTCGTTGTATAAACCAGACATTTTTGCTATTGTAGAAACTTATCTGTTTAATACTATACCGGATAGTGTAATAAGCCGTGATTTGCCGTATACTGTTATACGTAAGGATAGGAATCGACATGGTGGCGGCGTATTAGTACTGGTGCGCGACCACCTCATAATCTCTCGTGTTAAATTTGCTCTAAAATCTCCATGCGATGTTATTGCTTTTGATGTTTTGTCCGCCGTAAAGTTTCGCTTTGTGATTGTTTATCGTCCACCATCCACTCTAGTATCCGCGGACGATTCTCTTATCGATGCTTTATCTGACGTCATCACTTGTGACCACACTGTAGTCGTTTGCGGCGATTTCAATATTGATCCTACCCTTGATTCTAAGTATGCGCGTTTCGGTGACTGGATAGATAGCTTCGCTCTCTCTCATTGCGTGACTGCCCCCACCCGCGACCACCGCCACATCGATTGGTTGCTCACCACCAACCCCGATCTGTTCGACGCACATGTGACTGACCGATTTTCTAGTACATCCGATCATTTTTCAATTACCGCTTCTGTTCGCTGCCCTATTGATGTTCACTCTTCTAAATTATTTCCCAACTTTCATTCCGCCAATTATGAATTAATCGGTCAGTCACTCCGTCAGATAGATTGGTTCTCCCTTTTTGATGAGTCTAGTGGTATCGATGATATGTACGCGCGTTTTGCATCAACTACCCTTTGCATTCTCGCCGAACACGTGCCATTCAAGCGTCGCAAAACCAAGTGGTCGTCATATCCGCAACATATTCGTAATCTGTTCGCCCAAAAGGCACATATGTTTGATAGAGGCGAGGCGGGTGGCTTGTTATATGCACGTGTGCACTCTGATCTTTCACGACATTTGAGACGGTATGAGAAGAGTAGGACCAAGCAACGCTTTCTTAAGGGCTCACGTTCATTTCACTCGTTTGTCTCTTCCGTAATTAGACCCAAGTGCACACTCCCCACTCGTATGTCTGACTCGGCTGGCAGCGCGTTCCTCACAGACTGCGAAAAAGCAAATGCATTCCAAAACTTTTTCTCTTCCGTATATTGCCGCCACAACACCGCAATTCCACCACTGCATTCTCGCACTAGCGATACGTTTGTCATGCCGAGTCTATACCCCTGGGATGTGACCCCGTTCTTGCGTCGCCTCAAGCAGTCATGTTCCCTTCCCTTTGATGCGATCCCACCAATAGTGTTGCGAAAGTGCGCGAGTGAGTTCTCACTACCTCTCTCTATCATCTTCAATGTCTCCCTGCGTGAAGGAGTAGTGCCCACTGCGTGGAAAACTGCTCATGTCACACCTATTCTCAAGCCGGGTGGTGATTCTAGCCTAGTCACGTCGTATAGACCCATAGCTATTTGCTCTGCTCTCTCTAAGATCATCGAACGCATTGTGCGAAAACATTTGATTATGTTTCTTGAGTCCCGGTCGCTTCTCTCACACGATCAGTACGGGTTTCGTAGCCAGCGCTCTGTCACTTCGCAAATGCTAGTATGTTTCAATGATTGGATAAGTGCTACCGCAGACGGCAAGTTCACAGACATTGTTTACTTCGACTACCGGAAGGCTTTTGATAAGGTTAATATAGAAAAATTGGTTGCTAAGTGCGAGTCATTTGGATTGAGAGGTGCAATACTAGTGTGGTTGAAAGAGTTTTTGTCAAGCAGAATGTTCAGGGTACGAGTGAATGAAAGTTTTTCTGATATTGTCGGTTCACCCTCAGGGGTGCCTCAGGGTACAGTATTGGGTCCTATTTTGTTCATACTGTATCTGACGGGTATTGAAACGGGTCTCCCACCAGGGGTTCGCTTCCGTGCGTTTGCAGACGATGTAAAGTTGTACATCTCCTATGATCGCGCTTCTGCGGGTACTGCCCACGCTGCCTTGCAGCTCGCTATTAGACATATAATAGAGTGGTCGCGACTATGGCAGTTAGAACTTGCCGATTCCAAGTGTAGTGTGGTTCATCTGGGAAGGGGCAACCCTGCCCATGAGTACTCGCTAGGTGACACTGTTTTGTCTAGTAGTGAACGCATCCGCGATCTCGGCCTGCAAGTAGATTCCTCTGCAAACCCTTGTCTTAATGCGTGCGTGCGAGCTCAGTCAGCAATGAACAGAGCTCGTCTTCTTTTGCGATCCATCACCACAGACGACCAGCGCATTTTGATCACGTTGTACAAAACATATGTATTGCCCATCTTAGAATTCGCGAGCCCTGTCTGGAATCCACACCTTATGAAAGACATTCGCGCATTAGAACGTGTTCAACGCTATTTCACCCGCATAGTATTCTATCGAGTTTACCCGTGTGACTCATACCCACAGTCAATGCCCGATTACTCATTCAGACTCAAGACGCTAGGCCTTATTAGCCTTAGTGAAAGACGCGCTCGTAGTGACTTGATATTAGCCCACAAAATGTTCAAGGGACTAGTATCCACTCGCTTTTCGTCATTGTTCCGAATCAAACCATCCCGTGGTCGCCACGAAACATTTGCCTTACACATCAAAGCCACTCGATCCACACTCTTACACAATTGTTTTGCACTGAGAACAGCCAGATACATTGTCACTTTGTCCAAATCCCACCCACGCATATTCGGTAAAAAGCATTCCATTTTTGCAAAAACACTGTCCCGTATTGATCTGACAAAAATTTTGCAGCTCAAATCATGAGCACCTTTTGATTAGGTTTCTGGTTTATGTGCTTTATGTTCCATGTATGTGTCGTTCCGTTTGTATTGTTCTTTTTGAGTGTTTGTAACGCCATGTCCTGTATATATGTAATGTCTGGCGTGTCGCTGCTCATCCACCGCCTCGGCTGTGTCCTCTCCTTCTGGCGGCGCCCTCTCGGAAGAATTTGGAACTTCGACCTTTCGGAACATCTCCTTCCACTATACCACTATACGATCCCGAGACGCTCACGTACACAAATTGAATAAGTGTCATGGTACCCCAGTAGAGAAATCGCCGACCCCCGCCCACCACATCACCATTATCACTACAATCACGTTCCCATTGTTCCTATAAACACCAACCCGAAAAATCTCATATCCGATATAGCATTTACATGCGATTTGTTATGATATGGATGGTTTTGCCTTGTGCTCGCCTCGCGGCGTAGCAAGCGGTTCCCTCCGCCGCTCCACTCCCACCATTCAGGCGGGGTGATCCCATTCCTCTATCTACGATGACACGTGCTTTATGCGATATCCTCTTTTTCTTTGGTTTTGAACGTTGATTATTGATGTGTGACGCAGATTATTACTGTAATAAATTCATTCATAATCGACGTCGTTTTATTGCCCCGCGACGAGAGAGTGTGGCGAGGTGAGAGTGCGCCAGCTGCCAGTCTGTCTGCTGTTAGAGAAAGAGACAGTCAATTGTGCAAATGAGCGAGAACATCACCATGCACTACAAAACAGCTAACCACACTCCAAAAAACTGCGCTAATTTTATTTTTTGAGCAAATACTATAAAATATTACTATATGCACTCACGTCATTCTATATTCAATCAGGGAAGTGAGGCGAGGCGTAATACATGTAACCTCCTTTTCTCATCCCTCTCCTTTTCTCATCCGTCTCTTTCTCGTCTCTCTTTCTCTTTCTTTCTCTCTTTCTCTCCCTCTCTCCCTCTCTTCCTCTCTCTCTCTCTCTCTCTCTCTCTCTCTCTCTCTCTCTCTCTCTCTCTCTCTCTCTCTCTTTTTCTCTCTCTCTCTCTTGATTTTTTTAATAAAAGACCAGTGATAACTATAAATTATATTTGTATCTATAATAAAAATAAAAATTGTCAACCAGATTCTGATAGGCTTTACCGCGGAGTGTGCCGGAGCGCCCTCTATGTGTATACGAGAGAGTGAAAGATCAGAGAGTAGGAAAGTAGGAGTCGGAGAAAATGCATATCAGTAGCAGTGATCAATTTATTCTTATTATTACTGATCTACTGATAGGATTTGACTGCGGAGGCGCGCGGACCAGCTGTCTATGATCGTAGGCGAGAGTAGATATTTTATAATATTAGATCCGTGATAACTAATCATTGTCAACCAGCTACTGATAGGATTTGACCGCGGAGGCGCGCGGAGCGGCTGTCTGTGATCATAGGCGAGAGTAGAGATTTTATAATATTAGATCCGTGATAACTAATCATTGTCAACCAGCTACTGATAGAATTTGAGCGCGGAGCGGCTGTCTGTGATCATAGGCGAGAGTAGATATTTTATAATATTAGATCCGTGATAACTAATCATTGTCAACCAGCTATTGATAGAATTTGATCGCGGAGCGGCTGTCTGTGATCATAGGCGAGAGTAGAGATTTTATAATATTAGATCCGTGATAACTAATCATTGTCAACCAGCTACTGATAGAATTTGAGCGCGGAGCGGCTGTCTGTGATCATAGGCGAGAGTAGATATTTTATAATATTAGATCCGTGATAACTAATCATTGTCAACCAGCTACTGATAGAATTTGACCGCGGAGGCGCGCGGAGCGGCTATCTATGATCGTAGAGTAGTTATTTTATGAAAAGTGAGAGACGAGAAAGTGAAAGATCAGAGAGTATAAGAAAATGCATATCTGTATCAGTGATTAATGTAATATTATAATTACTGATCTACTGATAGAGTTTTAACGCGGAGGCGCGCGGAGCGTGCCGGAGCGCCTCCTGTGTGCATCCGAGAGAGTGAAATATCAGAGAGTCGGAGAGAATGCATATCAGTAACAGTGATCAATATATTTTATTATTACTGATCTACTAATAGAATTTGACCGCGGAGGCGCGCGAAGCGTGCCGGAGCGCCCTCCATGTGCATACGAGAAAGATATCAGAAAGTCGAAAAAAAATGCATATCAGTAACAGTGATCAATATATTCTTATTATTACTGATCTACTGATAGACTTTGACCGCGGAGGCGCGCGAAGCGTGCCGGAGCGCCTCCTATGTGCATCCGAGAAAGTGAAATATCAGAGAGTCGGAGAGAACACATATCAGTAACAGTGATAAATATATTCTTATTATTACTGATCTACTGATAGACTTTGACCGCGGAGGCGCGCGAAGCGTGCCGGAGCGCCTCCTATGTGCATCCGAGAAAGTGAAATATCAGAGAGTCGGAGAGAATGCATATCAGTAACAGTAATCAATATATTCTCATTATTACTGATCTACTGATCGGCTTTCACCGCGGAGGCGCGCGAAGCGTGCCGGAGCGCTTTCTATGTGCATACGAGAAAGTGAGAGATCAGAGAGACGGAAAAAAACATATTAGTATCAGTGATCATTATATTGTGATTTTTTATTACTGTTACTGATAGGCTTTGATTTTTTATTGCTGTTACTGATAGGCAGCGGAGCGTGCCGGACCGCCTTCTATGAGCAAGGTAAATACATCTGTAGAAAAGCAGTCAACCAGATACTATCAACCAGATAGACTGTGACACTTTCTAATTATTTGAAATTACTGAAAATAAAAAAAAATAAGGAAAGAAACAAAGATCAGCCATCTACTGGAAGACTGACAACAGCACTTCTAGCACAGCTCCTAATAGCACTTCCAGAGCACAAATCAAGTCAATCTATATATCAATCGATAGATAATTTTCTCCTCTATTTTATACCTATATTTCTAGCGCGCGAAGCGCGCTAGTCGGGTGTATGTGTAAAATGCCCTATGGTTTCCGTACGTCCATCGCTCTACCGCGCCACCCACTACTCCTATCTAGCCAAACGTGACATCGATCCGATGGTCTGGGTCCCGAGATGCAGGATTCCAATTTTCAGATCTTTATCTCTCATATCCGCGGAGCTATAAGCTCAAGAAGGTCCGACGAAATAGCGCGTAATCCGAGAGAGTCAGACAGAAAACAGGCGAAATAGTGTGTGAGGCGAGGAGACGGGTCACTGACGAATCGGCTGCGGCGAGTAGACCTTACAAGAACGAGTACTGCGAATCGCAGACTTCAGCTTTCGAGAAACGGTTTTCACGTCACTCCTCTACACTCCCTCAGCTACAAATCTGCCCCTAATCTTTTCATAACTCCTCCTGGTTTCCTTTCACGAAGTGATTTAGTCGAGGCGAGGCGACACCAAACAGTTGTCGCGGGCTGTTCAAGAAAACAAGGCAACCTTGTAAGGTCTCCCTTTACTACAACATGCAAATAGGTGGCCACTACACTTCTACCAAAATTTGCATCTTTTTGTGACCTCTGACGCTCGCTATCAATTAAATTCCTCTAATCGACGTCGTTTTATTGCCCCGCGACGAGAGAGTGTGGCGAGGTGAGAGTGCGCCAGCTGCCAGTCTGTCTGATGTCAGAGAAAGAGACAGTCAATGGTGCAAATGAGCGAGAACATCACCATGCACTACGAAACAGCTCACCACACTCCAACAAACTATTTTCTGAGCACATACAATAAAACAATACTATATGCACTCACGTCATTCTATATTCAATCATAGAAGTGAGGCGAGGCGAAATACTATGTAACCTTCTTTTCTCATCTCTTTCCTTTACTTATCCCTCTCTTCTCACGTCTCTCTCTCTCTCTCTTTCTCTCTCTCTCTCTCTCTCTCTCTCTCTCTCGCTCGCTTAAATTTTATAATATAAGACCAGTGATAACTATAAAGTATATTTGTATCTCTAATAAATAAAAATTGTCAACTAGCTACTGATAGGCTTTTACCGCGGAGTGTGCCGGAGCGCCCTCTATGAGCATACGAGAGAGTGAAAGATCAGAGAGTAGGAGAGAATGCATATCAGTATCAGTGATCAATATATTATTATAATTACTGATCTACTGATCGGCTTTGACCGCGGAGGCGCGCGTAGCGTGCCGGAGCGTCCTCTAAAGGCATACGAGAGAGTAAAAGATCAGAGAGTCGGAGATAATTCATATCAGTAGCAGTGATCAATGCATTCTTACTATTAAACTATTATTGATCTACTGATATATTTTGACCGCGGAGGCGCGCGGAGCGTGCCGGAGCGCTTTCTATGTGCATACGAGAGAGTGAAAGATCAGAGAGTCGGCCGCGACGAGAGAGTGTGGCGAGGTGAGAGTGCGCCAGCTGCCAGTCTGTCTGATGTCAGAGAAAGAGACAGTCAATTGTGCAAATGAGCGAGAGTATCACCATGCACTACGAAACAGCTCACCACACTCCAACAAACTATTGTCTGAGCACATACAATAAAACAATACTATATGCACTCACGTCATTCCATATTCAATTATAGAAGTGAGGCGAGGCGAGGCGAAATACTATGTAACCTTCTTTTCTCATCTCTTTCCTTCACTTATCCCTCTCTTCTCACGTCTCTCTCTCTCTCTCTCTTTCTCTCTCTCTCTCTCCCTCTCTTTCTCTCTCGCTCGCTTAAATTTTATAATATAAGACCAGTGATAACTATAAAGTATATTTGTATCTCTAATAAATAAAAATTGTCAACTAGCTACTGATAGGCTTTTACCGCGGAGTGTGCCGGAGCGCCCTCTATGAGCATACGAGAGAGTGAAAGATCAGAGAGTAGGAGAGAATGCATATCAGTATCAGTGTTCAATATATTATTATAATTACTGATCTACTGATATATTTTGACCGCGGAGGCGCGCGGAGCGTGCCGGAGCGCTTTCTATGTGCATACGAGAGAGTGAAAGATCAGAGAGTCGGAGAAAATTCATATCAGTAGCAGTGATCAGTGCATTCTTACTGTTACTGATCTACTGATATATTTTGACCGCGAAGGCGCGCGAAGCGTGCCGGAACGCTTTCTATGTGCATACGAGAGAGTGAACGATCAGAGAGTCGGAAAGAATGCATATCAGTAGCAGTGATCAAGATATTCTTATTTTTACTGATCTACTGTTATACTTTGACCGCGGAGGCGCGCGAAGCGTGCCGGAGCGCCCTCTATGTGCACACGAGAGATTGACAGATCAGAGAAAAGGAGATAATGCATATCAGTAACAGTGATCAATATATTCTTATTATTACTGATCTACTGATAGAATTTGACCGCGGAGGCGCGCGAAGCGTGCCGGAGCGCCCTCCATGTGCATACGAGAGAGTGAAATGTCAGAGAGTCGGAGAGAATGCATATCAGTAACAGTGATCAATGTATTCTTATTATTACTGATCTACTGATAGAATTTGACCGCGGAGGCGCGCGAAGCGTGCCGGAGCGCCTCCTATGTGCATCCGAGAGAGTGAAATATCAGAGAGTCGGAGAGAATGCATATCAGTAACAGTGATCAATATATTCTTATTATTACTGATCTACTGATAGAATTTGACCGCGGAGGCGCGCGAAGCGTGCCGGAGCGCCCTCCATGTGCATACGAGAGAGTGAAATGTCAGAGAGTCGGAGAGAATGCATATCAGTAACAGTGATCAATGTATTATTATTATAATTACTGATCAACTGATCGGCTTTGACCGCGGAGGCGCGCGGAGCGCTTTCTCTGTGCATACAAGAAAGTGAACGAGAGTAAAATATCAGAGAGTCGGAGAAAATGAAAATCAGTAACAGTGATCAATATATTCTTAGTGTTACTGATCTACTGATATACTTTTGATCGCAGAGGCGCGCGAAGCGTGCCGGAGCGCCCTCTAAGTGCATACAAGAGAGTAAAAGATAATAGAGTAGGAGAGAATGCATATCAGTATCAGTGATTAATATATTATTATAATTACTGATCTACTGATCGACTTTGACCGCGGAGGGTCCCGGAGCGCTTTCTATGTGCATACAAGAAAGTGAAAGATCAGAGAGTAGGAGAAAATGCATATCAGTAGCAGTGATCAATATATTCCTATTATTACTGATCTACTGATAGGCTTTGACCGCGAAGGCGTGCCGGAGCGCCTTCTATGAGTATAGTAAATATATTATTTGTACAAAAGCAGTAACTATCAACCAGATACTGATAGACTGTGACACTTTTCTAAATAATTAAAATTACTGAAAATTAAAAAAATAAGACAATGAATAAAGATCAGTCATCTACTGGAAGACTAACAACAGCACTTCTAGCACAGCTCCTATTAGCACTTCCAGAGCACATATCAAGTCAATCTATATATCAATCGATAGATAATTTTCTCCTCTATTTTATACCTATATTTCTAGCGCGCAAAGCGCGCTAGTCGGGTGTATGTGTAAAATGCCCTATGGTGTCTGTACGTCCATCGCTCTACCGCGCCACCCACTACTCCTATCTAGCCAAACGTGACATCGATCCGATGGTCTCGGTCCCGAGATGCAGGATTCCAATTTTCAGCTCGTTATCTCTCATATCCGCGGAGCTATAAGCTTCAGAAAGTCCGACGAAATAGCGCGTAATCAGAGAGAGTCAGACACAAAAGCGGCGAAACAGTGTGTCAGATGAAGAGACGGGTCACTGGCAAATCGGGTGCGGCGAGTAGACCTTACAAGAACGAGTACTGCGAATCGCAGACTTCAGCTATCGAAAAACGGTTTTCACGTCACTCCTCTAAACTCCCTCACCTACAAATCTGCCCGTAATCTTTTTATAAATCTTCCTGGTTTCCTTTTACGAAGTGATTTAGTCGAGGCGAGGCGACACCAAACAGTTGTCGCGGGCTGTTCAAGAAAACTAGGCAATCGTGTAAGGTCTCCCTTTACTACAACATGCAAATAGGTGGCCACTACACTTCTACCAAAATTCGCATCTTTTTGTGACCTCTGACGCCTGCAATCAATTAAATTCCTCTATTCGACGTCGTTTTATTGCCCCGCGACGAGAGAGTGTGGCGAGGTGAGAGTGCGCCAGCTGCCAGTCTGTCTGATGTCAGAGAAAGAGACAGTCAATTGTGCAAATGAGCGAGAGTATCACCATGCACTACGAAACAGCTAGAGAAACAGCTACTGCAACAAACTGCGCGATTACTATATTCTGAGCACATACAATAAAACATTACTATATGCACTCACGTCATTCTATATTCAATCACGGAAGTGAGGCGAGGCGAAATACTATGTAACCTCCTTTTTTCATCCAATTCCTTTTCTCATCTCTCTCTTTTTCGTCTCTCTCTCTCTCTTTCTCTCTTTCTCTCCCTCTCTCCCTCTCTTCCTCTCTCTCTATCTCTCTCTCTCTCTCTCTCTCTCTCTTTCGTCTTTTTCTCTCTCTCTCTCGCTCTCTCTTTTTCGTCTCTCTCTCTCTCTCTCTCTCTCTCTCTCTCTCTCTCTCTCTTGATTTTATAATAAAAGACCAGTGATAACTATAAATTATATGTGTTTCTCTAATAAATAAAAATTGCTTTGACCGCGGAGGCGCGCGAAGCGTGCCGGAGCGCTTTCTATGTGCATACGAGAAAATGAACGATCAGAGATTCGGAGAAAATGCATATCAGTGGCAGTGATCAATTTATTCTTATTTTTACTGATCTACTGATAGAATTTGACCGCGGAGGCGCGCGGAGCGGCTGTCTATGATCATAGGCGAGAGTAGATAATTTATAATATTAGATCCGTGATAACTAATCATTGTCAACCAGCTACTGATAGGATTTGACCGCGGAGGCGCGCGGAGCGGCTATCTATGATCATAGGCGAGAGTAGATATTTTATAATATTAGATCCGTGATAACTAATAATTGTCAACCAGCTACTGATAGAATTTGACCGCTGAGGCGCGCGGAGCGGCTGTCTGTGATCAAAGGCGAGAGTAGAGATTTTATAATATTAGATCCGTGATAACTAATCAATGTCAACCAGCTACTGATAGAATTTGACCGCTGAGGCGCGCGGAGCGGCTGTCTGTGATCAAAGGCGAGAGTAGATATTTTATAATATTAGATCCGTGATAACTAATCATTGTCAACCAGCTACTGATAGAATTTGACCGCTGAGGCGCGCGGAGCGGCTGTCTGTGATCAAAGGCGAGAGTAGATATTTTATAATATTAGATCCGTGATAACTAATCATTGTCAACCAGCTACTGATAGAATTTGACCGCTGAGGCGCGCGGAGCGGCTGTCTGTGATCAAAGGCGAGAGTAGAGATTTTATAATATTAGATCCGTGATAACTAATCATTGACAACCAGCTACTGGTAGAATTTGACCGCTGAGGCGCGCGGAGCGGCTGTCTGTGATCAAAGGCGAGAGTAGAGATTTTATAATATTAGATCCGTGATAACTAATCATTGTCAACCAGCTACTGATAGAGTTTGACCGCTGAGGCGCGCGGAGCGGCTGTCTGTGATCAAAGGCGAGAGTCAATTCAATTCAATTCAATTCAACATTTATCCGGTATCGCATTATGTGATCATAACTCAAAACATCAATCATTCACAGAGTAGCGCCGGGAAGCAAAATTCTTCCATCTTGTTGCATCAGCGTCCGCGGCCACACTCTTCCATTCCTCCTCGAGGGTCCTCCTATTGGTCTGGATCGTCTTCTTGAATTCGTCGCTCCACTGTAGATGGGGGCGACCGGCCTTGCCTTTCCTTGGCGGGTTCCAATCGATCACGCGTCGCGTCCATCGGTCGTCGTTGCAAGTCATGATGTGGCGGGCGAACCTCCACTTCCTTGATCTCGCCTCGCACAGCACGTCTCGTAATCCCGTCAGTCGTCGTATATCCTTGCACGGCACTTTGTCCAGCAGAGTCAACCCGAGCATCTTTCGTTCCATTCGTCGTTGGACAGTTCTCAGCTTCTGCAGGTCTTCTCTCCTTAGACTCCATGTTTCGGCAGCGTAGGTGAGTGCGGGAAGAACTGCCATCCGAAATACTTTCCTCCGCAGTCGCATCGGCGCACTCTTCAGCGTCAGGAACTGGCTATGGCGGAAGAAAGCGCCCCAGCCAGCCTGTATCCTCCTTGTCACTTCCACTCGGTCGTCAGCCAGAAAACTAAGAGAGCGGCCCAGGTAGACGAATTTGTCCACGTACTCCACTTCTCCTCCGTCCAGTCTAATGCTCTTCTTCGGTCCGTTGCTCATGACCACCGTCTTCTTCCTGTTCACGTACAGCCCGTAGTCGCTGCTCTTCTCCGCGAGTTCCTCCAGCATCCTTTCTGCAGCCGAGGCCGAACGTGCAAAAAGGATGATGTCGTCAGCATAACAAAGATGAGTCAGCTTCTGTCCTCCAATGTCCAGTCCGGCTCCAACGAAGTCGAAGTCCATCTTGGCACAGATTTCAGCAAGCACGCAGTTGAACAGATGAGGAGATAGCGGGCAGCCTTGGCGCACACCTTTCTTCACTTCGATTTCGGCCGGTGTCCCTCGAACGTTCACTTTCGTCTTGCCATCGTTGTAGATACTCTGCAGCAGTCGAATGTAGGCGGGGTGCACTCCACATCTCTTCAGCGCAAGCCACGTGTCGTTGTGCTCGATGGAGTCGTAGGCCTTGGCAAAGTCCACGAAAACCAGGTAGCCGTGGTAGCCGTGGCGATAGAGTTTGTAGATCACTTCTCGCGTCACCAGAATATGGTCGTTGCAGCTGAATCCTCTCCGAAAGCCGGCCTGCTCCAGCGGCTGCTGCGCCTCCAAAGACGGTTGTAGTCGAGCGAGCACAGTCCGCATTAGCAGCTTCAGTAGCGTCGAAGACACAGAGATCGTGTCTCTTCTTCGGCATCCTGTCAAAAAAACACACACAAACTAGAATAGACACATTCGAGTTGTCCTGGAAATTGGACCGAACCAAGCGCGCCGGAAGCAATTTAGAGGCCAACAACAGCGGGAGAGAGAGAGAGGGAGAGGAGGAGGGGAGAAAGGGGGAGAGAGAGAGTGAGAGTGAGGAATAGAGAGAGGAAGGAGCACCCGCCGAGTTATTATAACAGTTGACGAATGAGTTTTGCTGCGGCGGCGCGAGAGCATGTGTGTGAGAGTGTGGCGAGACAGAATATATACACTGCGTCTCTCCTCCCTCTTTCTCCCTCCCTCTCTCCCCCTCTCTCTCCCTCTCCCCTCTCTCTCTCTCCCTCTCCCCTCTCTCTCTCCCTCTCTCTCCCCCCTCTCCTTCTCTCTCTCTCCCTCTCCCCTCTCCCTCTCTCTCACTGCCTGGCAACAGTGAGAGAAAGAGGGGGGAAGAAGGGCTCAACGCATCAACGCATCGCGTGCGAGCCCCTTGGAGAAAAGGAAAAGGGGAAAACAAGTCAGGCGAAAAACGCGAAAAAGGGAAAATGGAAGACTCTCGCACGAAAAAGTGACGGATTTCGATTGTGACTAGAACTACTGAATTAGAACTACTATAAGAATATGATGATTATGAAAAATAAAATTTGAAAATGGATGTGTAAAAAGAAAAAAAAGTAACGATTGCGTTTTGTCTATTGAAAGTTATGCCTATAAGAGATATGAAAGTGAGTACTGCGAAAGAACGAACAATGAAAAATGAAAGTGAAAAGGGCAAACGTAGTGAAGTGTGAAGTGACGCCTGGTTAATTCGATGACACTTAAAGGTAGTGTACCCTCTGAATCTGGGTGCACGTGTAGATCCAACATGTCATTGTTTACGACTCAATGAGTATATTATGATGATGCAAACATATATTCTGAAACAATTTAGTTTTAAAAAAATATTTGAATATTGGAGTGAGAAATCGAAGAAACTAATAACTTTTAATCAGCTCGGGGGGTGTGTGCACAACTGCACGAAGTTACACAATTTGACCACACAAACGGCTATTTCATTCAAGACAATTTATTTGCATGTGTTTATATATTGTTTCTTATGTCATTCTTATTTTATATAACATTTCTACTATGTGTTTCTTTTACTAAACTGGCGAAAACAGCTGATGGGAAATTATGTGCTAAACGCAGTAAGATGTTGGATGATGTTAAAAATCATAACTCACAACGTTGCGCAAATATGCGTGTCATGTTGGATTAAAATAAAAGTTTGATAATTTTTAATTTCATTTTTTTTATCACAAACAACCATAAACGACATAAAAATACCTTCTGAAAGACATTAATAATACATTCCTGATATTTTTTATATTTGATTCAGAGGGTACACTACCTTTAATTCGATGATCGCGGCTAGATTCGATCACATTTCGATTATCTATTCGATTCAGGCTCATTCAGTACAAGCGAAAAAATGAACCTGAAAGACACCTGCACGAAATGGAAACGACATTCGAATACTACTATTGAGTTGAGTGGGTGTCTGAATTCCTAAAAAAGTGTTCATAAAAAAGGTATGTCAGCGATGAAAAGGGAAGTTGAAAAGGCAAGAGTGACATCGCGCCTATTCGATCACGGTTTGGTGTCGATAGCGTTTTGTCTATTTGATTCACTTCGATTCATATCATTGATGATCGATGACATTGATAGGCTGTGCGCTGTAATGCTGTATGTTGTATATTGTGACTGCCAGGCAGAGATTGGAAGAAAGCAGAGTGCAGAGAAGGCAAACACTGAATACGAATAATGAATATAGATGAACATTGAATATTTGAAGACTTTAATAAAATTGATAAGTAATCGGCGATGCAACACACATTCAAATTTTCGAGAGAAAAAACACTGTTGCACAAGAAACACGCACACGTATATATATATATATATATATATATATATATATATATATATATATATATATATATATATATATTATTCGACCTGTTCACTGTACAACAGCCATCTAGCCATCTATGAAACTGGGCGAAAAAATCAGCGTCAAAGTTGTTTTTTTTTTTTTGGTTCAATGTCCAATGATCAGGGCTTCCAGTATATTCCTTTCTTCTTCCAGCGACTTGATGCGATGGAACGATGTCTTAAAAATATGCGACGAGATAGCTGCCGTACCGTGAACCGGGGAGATACCGTATACAACCAAATGGAATTGCAGCTCACAAAGGAAACCAAATCATATTTGTTCTGATCGCAGCTAAACGGACTTTTCACACACCATGTTTGCCGTGAACGTGCGAGAAATGAAGATCGCATGATCAGAGACAAACGCATAGAGCACATTGTTTGGTCACATATGTACAACATGTGTATTTTATCCGTACATGGTTTGAACATGGTAAGTAGTCCACGTATAAAAGCACCCCCACTCGGCATCAGTGTCGTATTATAAAAAAAACGGTCTCGTTCTTTTCTCTAATTGCAATTTCGTTTCTCATCGATATTGTAGACGCTACAGGTGGGTAACTTATCCAGTGTATACAAGATAGCTAGGATAAACGATTTTTATAAAAATATACATACCAGTCTCTTGCTATCTGGTTGTATAGAAAAGCATTATAAAGAGAATTCTGAACATTGAGCATTTGTTCGCACTTCTCCAGTTGTTTTGTTTCTAAGTAGTCAAAAACTTCGGCTTCGTTCACCATCGCCCGAAACTTTTCTCCATGAGAGTATGGGGTGCAGGTAGGTAAAATTTTGCACGAATTGCATTTTAGAACGTCTAACAAACAAAAGTCAATTCAAAGAAACTAAATTAGCGGTCAGTCTCTTCGAAACGCCTTCGAAAACTGTCCGTTCCGAAGTCGTTCTGAAGGTCGAAGAGACTGACCGCACCTAAAACAAACTGTCTTAAAAAGGCAGAACATCTCTCTCGTTCAGTATGTACGGACCGGGTGAATCCGTCGACGCTCGTCCCTGATTGCCCGCTTCACAGGGCGCTCTGCTCGAACCTCGCCTACTACGAGCTCATGCGCGAGCAGTGCCCGCTCACATGCGACTTCTGTGGCACCGCCGCTGTCGCGTCCGCGTCCAGTGAGTAAACTAGGCCACTTCCAAACGAGTTCTGTGTTTTTTCTCTCGAAAAAATCAATGCAATACAACACACCACGACACTAGTTACTTAAAGGGATATACCACTCTAAATTTCGTGTGTAAACTACGACTACCACATGAAAGAACATGGCAATCCAAGCACTTTTTATAATAAAATCAAATGTTGAAAGTTATAAGATTACTGAGAAAATTGATTATTATCAAATTGAAAAGCTAGTGAGAATTACCAAAATTAACGTCGTGTACAGTGAGAAATGTCGAAATGATACGTGACGTCACTTTTTGCACAACGAATGACTCGCCGACTCGCCGCCCTTCTGTTTTCTCTACCGGGCGAACAAATGGGATCATACGTTTCGTTTTGTATTATTTTTCAATAATTACATTTGTTTGATACTTCAAGTTGTTTTTATTGAATGTTATGTGTCTACGCCCGATTTGAATGAAAATTTGTCAGTACTATTCACGTGTGGATTGAATCTAATTTGTGGTTTTCATTACGTGAACAAACATGGAAATGGAGATATGATGTGTGATTGATGTGGTTTTTTGTACAATTGTTGATATGCAATTGTACTTTATCGCAAATAGGGCGACAGCGACGCGGCTTCGGACGTTCCTCGACCTCATCTCCAGCCCAGCGCCCAGCGCCCTATGCCCAATCTCTGCAGTCAAGGTGTGTGTGCTCGCATTTGTTAATGAATATTAGAACGGTTCTAGATATCTTTTCTCGGTTTTTAGCGAGATATTCTGGTGGTTGGAGTACTATACATTTCTTGATAGTAATGAAATTGCTTGTTTTTGTCAGAGACATTGTTGTGTTGTGAACGTCACATAGTTTCCATGCATTATGATTATCACTTGTATGTTGCAGCTGAGTGGGACAGTACTTGTCTTCCGGCAACCCGGAGCGCCTGGCGAAGGAGTACCAGTAGCTCAACTGCTCAATAACCTCGAGAAGATGAAGGAGAGGTGAGTGAGACTAGACTTGTACATTATGTTGGTGTGATTGTTTGTTGTGGTTGAAAGATCAGTTATGATGTTGCAGTCTGTCTACGGCGGAGCAGGAGACGCGGAGATGGAGTAGGAGCAGGTAGCCGCGGAAGACGCAGTCGCGCAGTTCAAGAAGACGGCGGCCTGGCTGAGTGCCAAGCACGCGTGAGAATAGAGGAAGGAGTGAGTTATCGGTCGATTATTGATTGATTTTGTTTGTGTGTTATGATTACCGTGTCAGGCCCCTCCTCGACCTGTTCGACCGCTCGCTCGTCATCCGCACCAACCCTACACCCAGGACGACGTCAAGCACGTTTTCCGCGTGCGCGCCGATGAGAAGAACGTCGAGTGTTCCGCCAGTGACCATTTACGACATTCACACTGTAGGATGGAGGAGATGGTCATCGAGGTGAAGGGGGTTGGGCACACGTCGATGTGCTACGGCATCTCTGTCGCCAACGTGTTTCGCGAGCGCGCCAAGAAGGTGATGGTGAGTCATTCAACAGTAATTCAAATTTGTATATGTGGAACAGCTAATAATTTCTTCTTGCAGGTGACTGACTATGCAGAATGCAATGAAGGCATACAAGGTGTTCCGCGCCACTTCACGACGAGAGTCTCACGTAGTGGGAGATCGAGTACATCCCGTTAGCCTAGTTTAATTTTCGTTTTTGTATATCACTGTTGTTTTGTTATTTGACCCCAATCCAGTGATTATACTCATAGTTAATGAAATTTGTCCATGTGTTTGATGTTGATGTAAGATAAAACTGTAAGATAAATGTAAGATAAAACTAAAATAATCGAAGCATAATTTCATTCAAATCAACGAACAATGCAACAACAGGTTCGAAAGTATCTACTCTATTGAAATGAGAGATTAAAATGAGGTTGTGCTTGAGACGAGGTTCTTGTACAAATTGACGCAACTTAGTCGGGCTCATCGTCCCACATAGCCAGGTCGCGCCGCGGCCGACTTCGTCCTGCAAACAGTAAGTGTCACAACAAAATGTGCATGGAACGCGCTGCAGCGAGTTTTGCTTCAATTAAACTAGTACATATAGTACAACTAATAAACATCAATATAATATAATATGCATGCACGCCATACTATCCTAGCATTGACGAACACTGATCGAACATCAAATTAACAAAACGGCAAATCAACACATTGCGTACCTGGAGCTTGTCCTTGTACGTGTTGCTGGAGGTGCGCCACCCACGCGTCGCGCTGCCCTCACGCTGGACGACCGACAAGTAAACGACACGACTTCTAAACATTTAAAAGTAAAATGCTCGGAAAATGAAAGCGGTGGCGAGAATATGGACGACGACTGGGAGACGAACCCCTCACTGCGCATTTCCACAAGTGAGAATAAATGAGGTTATCGGTTGTAAAATGAGTTGTATGAGTCAAACGAATGTAGGCGGGGTGCACTCCACATCTCTTCAGCGCAAGCCACGTGTCGTTGTGCTCGATGGAGTCGTAGGCCTTGGCAAAGTCCACGAAAAGGCGAGAGTAGAGATTTTATAATATTAGATCCGTGTTAACTAATCATTGTCAATAGAGATTTTATAATATTAGATTCGTGATAACTAATCATTGTCAACCAGCTACTGATAGAAATTGACCGCTGAGGCGCGCGGAGCGGCTGTGTGTGATCAAAGGCGAGAGTAGAGATTTTATAATATTAGATCCGTGATAACTAATCATTGTCAACCAGCTACTGATAGAATTTGACCGCTGAGGCGCGCGGAGCGGCTGTCTGTGATCAAAGGCGAGAGTAGAGATTTTATAATATTAGATCCGTGATAACTGATCATTGTCAACCAGCTACTGATAGATTTTGACCGCGGAGGCGCGCGGAGCGGCTATCTATGATCGTAGGCGAGAGTAGAGATTTTATGACGAGAAAGTGAAAGATCAGAGAGTATAAGAAAATGCATTTCTGTATCAGTGATCAATGTATTATTATAATTACTGATCTACTGATAGAGTTTTAACGCGGAGGCGCGCGGAGCGTGCCGGAGCGCCTCCTATGTGCATACGAGAGAGTGAAATATCAGAGAGTCGGAGAAAATGCAAAACAGTATCAGTGATCAATATATTATTATTTTTGATCTACTGATAGGCTTTGACCGCGGAGGCACGCGGTAGCGTGCCGGAGCGCCTTCTAGAGCAAAGAGAGAGAGAGAGAGAGAGAGAGAGAGAGAGAGAGAGAGACAGAGAGAGAGAGAGACAGAGAGACAGAGAGAGAGAGAGAGAGAGAGAGAGAGAGAGAGAAGCGGAGAAACGGAAAGTGTAGTTTAGTTATGACATAGTTATCACTCATATACCGATAGTCTTCGGCTGCATCTCGGAGCGCCTTCTATGAGCATAGGTAAGATAATATCAGTCGAGAATCAAAAATTATCAACCAGCTACTGTTAGACATTGACACTGTTCAAACATTTGTTAATACTGTAATTCAAAAGTAAGGAAATACAATAAAGATCACTCATTTTTGGAAGGCTCTGACTACAGCACTTCTAGCACAGCTCTTAATAGCACTTCCAGAGCACATATCAAGTCAATCTATATATCAATCGATAGATAATTTTCTCCTCTATTTTATACCTATATTTCTAGCGCGCGAAGCGCGCTAGTCGGGTGTAAGTGTAAAATGCCCTATGGTTTCCGCACTTTTTGTCCGTCCGTCCATCGCTCTACCGCGCCACCCACTACTCCTATCTAGCCAAACGTGACATCGATCCGATGGTCTCGGTCCCGAGATGCAGGATTCCAATTTTCAGCCCTTTATCTCTCATATCCGCGGAGCTAAAAGCCTTAAAGAAAATTCGACGAAATAGCGCGTAATCAGAGAGAGTCAGACAGAAAAAAGAGCGAAATAGTGTGTCAGATGAAGAGACGGTTAGGTCGTTGAACGGTTGCATCGAGTAGGCCTTACAAGAACGAGTACTGCGAATCGCAGACTTCAGCTATCGAAAAACGGTTTCGACGTCACTCCTCTACACTCCCTCACCTACAAATTGGCCCGTAATCTTTTTAAAACTCCTCCTGGTTTCTTTTCACGAAGTGATTTAATCGAGGCGAGGCGACACCAAACAGTTGTCGCGGGCTGTTCAAGAAAACTAGGAAACCGTGTCAGATCTCCCTTTACTACAACATGCAAATAGGTGGCCACTACACTTCTACCAAAATTTGCATCTTTTTGTGACCTCTTACGCCCGCTATCAATTAAATTCCTCTAATCGACGCCACTTTATTGCCCCGCGACGAGAGAGTGTGGCGAGGTGAGAGTGCGCCAGCTGCCAGTCTGTCTGATGTCAGAGAAAAAGACAGTCAATTGTGCAAATGAGCGAGAACATCACCATGCACTACGAAACAGCTCACCACACTCCAACAAACTGTGCAAACTTTATTTTCTGAGCACATACAATAAAACATTACTATATGCACTCACGTCATTCTATATTCAATCAGGGAAGTGAGGCGAGGCGAAATACTACGTAACCTCCTTTTTTCATCCAATTCCTTTTCTCATCTCTCTTTTTTCGTCTCTCTCTATCTCTCTCTTTCTCTCTTTCTCTTCCTCTCTCCCTCTCTTCCTCTCTCTCTATCTCTCTCTCTTTATCTCTCTCTCTCTTTCGTCTTTCTCTCTCTCTCTCTCTCTTTTGTCTTTCTCTCTCTCTCTATTTCTCTCTCTCTCTCTCTCTCTTGATTTTATAATAAAAGACCAGTGATAACTATAAATTATATTTGTATCTCTAATAAATGAAAATTGTCAACCAGCTTCTGATAGGCTTTACCGCGGAGTGTGCCGGAGCGCCCTATATGTGCATACGAGAGAGTGAAAGATCAGAGAGTAGGAAAGAATGCATATCAGTATCAGTGTTCAATATATTATTATAATTACTGATCTACTGATCGGCTTTAACCGCGGAGGCGCGCGGAGCGTGCCGGAGCGCTTTCTATGTGCATACGAGAATGTGAACGATCAGAGAGTCGGAGAAAATGCATATCAGTAGCAGTGATCAGTTTATTCTTATTATTACTGATCTACTGATAAAATTTAACCGCTGAGGCGCGCGGAGCGGCTGTCTGTGATCAAAGGCGAGAGTAGAGATTTTATAATATTAGATCCGTGATAACTAATCATTGTCAACCAGCTACTGATAGAGTTTGACCGCAGAGACGCGCGGAGCGGCTGTCTGTGATCGTAGGCGAGAGTAGATATTTTATAATATTAGATCCGTGATAACTAATCATTGTCAACCAGCTACTGATAGATTTTGACCGCGGAGGCGCGCGGAGCAGCTGTTTGTGATCAAAGGCGCGAGTAGAGATTTTATAATATTAGATCCGTGATAACTAATCATTGTCAACCAGCTACTGATAGATTTTGACCGCGGAGGCGCGCGGAGCGGCTGTCTATGATCGTAGGCGAGAGTAGATATTTTATAATATTAGATCAGTGATAACTAATCATTGTCAACCAGCTACTGATAGAATTTGACCGCGAAGGCGCGCGGAGCGGCTGTCTATGATCGTAGGCGAGAGTAGATATTTTATAATATTAGATCCGTGATAACTAATCATTGTAAACCAGCTACTGATAGAATTTGACCGCGGAGGCGCGCGGAGCGGCTGTCTATGATCGTAGGCGAGAGTAGATATTTTATAATATTAGATCCGTGATAACTAATCATCGTCAACCAGCTACTGATAGATTTTGACCGCGGAGGCGCGCGGAGCGGCTGTTTGTGATCAAAGGCGAGAGTAGAGATTTTATAATATTAGATCCGTGATAACTAATCATTGTCAACCAGCTACTGAAAGAATTTGACCGCTGAGGCGCGCGGAGCGGCTGTCTGTGATCAAAGGCGAGAGTAGATATTTTATAATATTAGATCCGTGATATCTAATCATTGTCAACCAGCTACTGATAGAATTTGACCGCGAAGGCGCGCGGAGCGGCTGTCTATGATCGTAGGCGAGAGTAGATTTTTTATAATATTAGATCCGTGATAACTAATAATTGTAAACCAGCTACTGATAGAATTTGACCGCGGAGGCGCGCGGAGCGGCTGTCTATGATCGTAGGCGAGAGTAGATATTTTATAATATTAGATCCGTGATAACTAATCATCGTCAACCAGCTAATGATAGAACTTGAAGGAAATAAATAAAGATCAGTCATGTACTGGAAGACTGACAACAGCACTTCTAGCACAGCTCCTAATAGCACTTCCTGAGCACATATCAAGTCAATCTATATATCAATCGATAGATAATTTTCTCCTCTATTTTAAACCTATATTTCTAGCGCGCGAAGCGCGCTAGTTGCCTGTAAGTGCAAAATGCCCTATGGTTTCCGTACGTCCATCGCTCTACCGCGCCACCCACTACTCCTATCTAGCCAAACGTGACATCGATCCGATGGTCTCGGTCCCGAGATGCAGGATTCCAATTTTCAGATCTTTATCTCTCATATCCGCGGAGCTATAAGCTCAAGAAGGTCCGACGAAATAGCGCGTAATCCGAGAGAGTCAGACAGAAAAGCAGCGAGATAGTGTGTCAGATGAAGAGACGGGTCACTGACGAATCGGGTGCGGCGAGTAGACCTTACAAGAACGAGTACTGCGAATCGCAGACTTCAGCTATCGAAAAACGGTTTTCACGTCACTCCTCTACACTCCCTCACCTACAAATCTGCCCGTAATCTTTTTATAACTCCTCCTGGTTTCCTTTCACGAAGTGAATTAGTCGAGGCGAGGCGACACCAAACAGTTGTCGCGGGCTGTTCAAGAAAACTAGGCAACCGTGTAAGGTCTCCTTTTACTACAACATGCAAATAGGTGGCCACTACACTTCTACCAAAATTTGCATCTTTTTGTGACCTCTGACGCTCGCTATCAATTAAATTCCTCTAATCGACGCCACTTTATTGCCCCGCGACGAGAGAGTGTGGCGAGGTGAGAGTGCGCCAGCTGCCAGTCTGTCTGATGCCAGAGAAAGAGACAGTAAACTGTGCAAATGAGCGAGAACATTACCATGCACTACGAAACAGCTCACCACACTTCCAACAAACGGTGCAAATTCTATATCCTGAGCAAATACAATACAAATAAAACTGTATGCACTAACGACATTCTATATTCAATCAGGGAAGTGAGGCGAGGCGGAATACTATGTAACCTCCTTTTCTCATCCCTCTCCTTTTCTCATCCCTCTTTTTTCGTCTCTCTCTCTCTCTCTCTCTCTCTCTCTTTTATATTTTATAATATTTTACCGCGGAGTGTGCCGGAGCGCCCTCTATGTGCATACGAGAGAGTGAAAGATCAGAGAGTAGGAGAGAATGCATATCAGTATCAGTGATCAATTATTACTGATCTAATGATCGGCTTTGACCGCGGAGGCGTGCGAAGCGTGCCGGAGCGCCCTCTATGTTTATACGAGAAAGTAAAATATGAGAGAGTAGGAGAAAATGCATAACAGTATCAGTGAT
Organism: Rhabditoides inermis; assembly: GCA_963966185.1. NCBI lineage: Eukaryota > Metazoa > Nematoda > Chromadorea > Rhabditida > Rhabditidae > Rhabditoides > Rhabditoides inermis. Next base: position 102,045 of record CAWZYM010000440.1, on the reverse strand, counting down.
CATTTTATTATTATTTTTATCACTGAAATACTGATAAGCTATGACCGCGGAGCGTGCCGGAGCGTCTTCTATGAGCATAGTAAATATAACATCTGTAGAAAAGCATTCAAGCAGATACTATCAACCAGATAGACTGTGACACTTTCTAATTATTTAAAATTACTGAAAATTGAAAAAAATAAGGAAATAAATAAAGATCAGTCATCTCTCTTCCTCTCTTCCTCTATCTCTCTCTTATATAATATGATTTTAGATTAGTGAGAAATATGAAGTCTACTTGGAACTAAAATCAATAATAATTGTCAACCAGCTGCTCATCTCTCTCTCTAACTCTCTCTCTCTCTCTCTTTCTCTCTCGCTTATATTAGACCAGTGATAACTAATAATTATACTTGGATCTATAATAAATAAAAATTGTCAACCAGCTACTGATAGGCTTTTACCGCGGAGCGTGCCGGAGCGCTTTCTATGTGCATACGAGAAAGTGAACAATCAGAGAGTCGGAGAAAATGCATATCAGTAGCAGTGATCAATATATTCTTATTATTACTGATCTACTGATCGACTTTGACCGCGGAGGCGCGCGGAGCGTGCCGGAGCGCTTTCTATGTGCATATAAAAAAGTGAACGATCAGAGAGTCGGAGAAAATGCATATCAGTAGCAGTGATCAATATATTCTTATTATTACTGATCTACTGATCGACTTTGACCGCGGAGGCGCGCGGAGCGTGCCGGAGCGCTTTCTATGTGCATACGAGAAAGTGAAAGATCAGAGAGTCGGAGAAAATGCATATCAGTATCACCTTTTATGTGCATACGAAAGAGTAAAAAATCAGAGAGTCGGAGAAAATGCATATCAGTATCAGTGATCAATGTTTTATTATAATTACTGATCTACTGATCGGCTTTGACCGCGGAGGCGCGCGAAGCGTGCCGGAGCGCCTTCTATGTGCATACGAGAAAGTGAAAGATCAGAGATTCGGAGAAAATGCATATCAGTAGCAGTGATCAATATATTCTTAATATTACTGATCTACTGATCGGCTTTGACCGCGGGGGCGCGCGAAGCGTGCCGGAGCGCCCTCTATGTGCAAACGAAAAAGTAAAAGATCAGAAAGTCGGAGAAAATGCATATCAGTATCACCTTTTATGTGCATACGAAAGAGTAAAAAATCAGAGAGTCGGAGAAAATGCATATCAGTATCAGTGATCAATGTTTTATTATAATTACTGATCTACTGATCGGCTTTGACCGCGGAGGCGCGCGAAGCGTGCCGGAGCGCCTTCTATGTGCATACGAGAAAATGAACGATCAGAGAGTCGGATAAAATGCATATCAGTAGCAGTGATCAATGTTTTTTTTATAATTACTGATCTACTGATCGGCTTTGACCGCGGAGGCGCGCGAAGCGTGCCGGAGTGCCTTCTATGTGCATACGAGAGTGAAAGATCAGAGAGTCGGATAAAATGCATATCAGTAGTAGTGATCAATATATTCTTATTTTACTGATCTACTGATATACTTTGACCGCGGAGGCGCGCGAAGCGTGCCGGAGCGCTTTCTATGTGCATACGAGAAAATGAACGATCAGAGAGTCGGAGAAAAGTCATATCAGTATCAGTGTTCAATATATTCTTATTATTACTGATCTACTGATATACTTTGACCGCGGAGGCGCGCGGAGCGTGCCGGAGCGCTTTCTATGTGCATACGAGAAAATGAAGGATCAGAAAGTCGGAGAAAAGTCATATCAGTATCAGTGTTCAATATATTCTTATTATTACTGATCTACTGATATACTTTGACCGCGGAGGCGCGCGAAGCGTGCCGGAGCGCTTTCTATGTGCATACGAGAAAATGAACGATCAGAGAGTCAGAAAAAAGTCATATCAGTATCAGTGTTCAATATATTCTTATTATTACTGATCTACTGATATACTTTGACCGCGGAGGCGCGCGGAGCGTGCCGGAGCGCTTTCTATGTGCATACGAGAAAATGAAGGATCAGAGAGTCGGAGAAAAGTCATATCAGTATCATTGTTCAATATATTCTTATTATTACTGATCTACTGATATACTTTGACCGCGGAGGCGCGCGAAGCGTGCCGGAGCGCTTTCTATGTGCATACGAGAAAGTGAACGATCAGAGAGTCGGAGAAAAGTCATATCAGTAGCAGTGATCAATATATTCTTATTATTACTGATATACTGATATACTTTGACCGCGAAGGCGCGCGGAGCGTGCCGGAGCGCTTTCTATGTGCATACGAGAATGTGAACGATCAGAGAGTCGAAGAAAATGCATATAAGTAGCAGGGATCAATTTATTCTTATTATTACTGCGCGGAGGCGCGCGGAGCGGATGTCTATGATCGTAGGCGAGAGTAGATATTTTATAATATTAGATCCGTGATAACTAACCATTTTCAACCAGCTACTGATAGGATTTGACCGCGGAGGCGCGCGGAGCGGCTGTCTATGATCATAGTCGAGAGTAGATATTTTATAATATTAGATCCGTGAAAACTAATAATTGTCAACCAGCTACTGATAGGATTTGACCGCGGAGGCGCGCGGAGCGGCTGTCTGTGATCAAAGGCGAGAGTAGAGATTTTATAATGTTAGATTCGTGATAACTAATCATTGTCAACCAGCTACTGATAGGATTTGACCGCGGAGGCGCGCGGAGCGGCTGTCTGTGATCAAAGGCGAGAGTAGAGACTTTATAATATTAGATCCGTGATAAATAATAATTGTCAACCAGCTACTGATAGAATTTTACCGCTGAGGTGCGCGGAGCGGCTGTCTGTGATCAAAGGCGAGAGTAGAGATTTTATAATATTAGATCCGTGATAACTAATCATTGTCAACCAGCTACTGATAGGATTTGACCGCGGAGGCGCGCGGAGCGGCTGTCTGTGATCAAAGGCGAGAGTAGAGATTTTATAATATTAGATCCGTGATAAATAATAATTGTCAACCAGCTACTGATAGAATTTTACCGCTGAGGTGCGCGGAGCGGCTGTCTGTGATCAAAGGCGAGAGTAGAGATTTTATAATATTAGATCCGTGATAACTAATCATTGTCAACCAGCTACTGATAGGATTTGATCGCGGAGGCGCGCGGAGCGGCTGTCTGTGATCAAAGGCGAGAGTAGAGATTTTATAATATTAGATCCGTGATAAATAATAATTGTCAACCAGCTACTGATAGAATTTTACCGCTGAGGTGCGCGGAGCGGCTGTCTGTGATCAAAGGCGAGAGTAGAGATTTTATAATATTAGATCCGTGATAACTAATCATTGTCAACCAGCTACTGATAGGATTTGACCGCGGAGGCGCGCGGAGCGGCTGTCTGTGATCAAAGGCGAGAGTAGAGATTTTATAATATTAGATCCGTGATAAATAATAATTGTCAACCAGCTACTGATAGAATTTTACCGCTGAGGTGCGCGGAGCGGCTGTCTGTGATCAAAGGCGAGAGTAGAGATTTTATAATATTAGATCCGTGATAACTAATCATTGTCAACTACTGATAGAATTTGACCGCCGGAGCGTGCCGGATTCCTTCACCACTTTGTCTCCTCCTCCCTCTATATTGGGCATAGCAAAATGTAGAAAAGTGAAAAGATAAATATTACAATATAGCAATTATCAAAAATTTTAATAGATTTTGATAGCGCGGCTGCGTGCCGCCTTCTATGCGCATAAAAAAGAGTGAAAAATCAGTAAATCGTAGATTACTAATGAAAAATATTATTATTGATCTACTGATAGACTTTTACGCGGCGGAGGTGCGCGGCAGCGTGCCGGAGCACCTTCTATGCGCATGAGAAAGAGTGAAAGATCAGAAAGATGGATAAATTGTGAAATAATAAAGAAAAAATATTATTATTGATCTAATTATAGACTTTTACGCGGAGGCGCGCGGCAGCGTGCCGGAGCGCCTTCTATGCGCATGAGAAAGAGTGAAAGATCAGAAAGATGGATAAATCGTGAAATAATATGGAAAAATTTTTATTGTGGATCTAATTGTAGACTTTTACGCGGAGGTGCGCGGCAGCGTGCCGGAGCGCCTTCTATGCGCATGAGAAAGAGTGAAAGATCAGAAATATGGATAAATCGTGAAATAATATGGAAATTTTTTTATTATGGATCTAATTATAGACTTTTACGCGGAAGTGCGCGGCAGCGTGCCGGAGCGGTTTGTATGAATGCAGGGAAGAGTGAGAGAGGAACCAGAGAGACGGTGAGACCGAGAAAATGTAGATCAGTAATATGAAAATTTGAAAATATTTAATGCCACCGAACTATGTACTGATAATCTTTGTTAGCGGAGGCTCGCGGCAGCGTGACGGAGCGCTTTTTATTAGCAAAAGAGAGAGTAGACCAGTGATAAAAAAATCTGGACTTATCAACAGTTTACCGTTAGAATTTGACAGAATCTGTTTTGACAGCGAGAAGAACAGTGATATATAAATAAAATCATTACTTATCGACTGTAGACTTTTAGAATTTGACAGCGAATGCGCGCAGCAGCGTGCCGGAGCGTCTTCTATGAACTTGGAAAAGTGTAGTTCAGTTATCAAAGAAATATAATAATTATCAACCTGTTTTTATAGACTTTGACAGCGTACACGCGCGATAGCTTGCCAAAGCTCCTATGTATCAAAGAAGCGTGCAAATCATTATTGACATATTTTTATAACACTGTAACATAACATGATTAATAATCATCTACTGGAGGAGTCTTGTAGAGTGATCGCGCAGCAAGAACTTCTTTCTTTCTATCTTAGCTTCTAGACTACATATCATATCAATCAATACATCGATCGATAGATAATTTCATCCTCTATCTGTTTATCCTTATTACATCTAGCGCGCGAAGCGCGCTAGTCTGGTGTAAGTGCAAAATGCTCTATGGTGTCTGTACGTCCATCGCTCTACCGCGCCACCCACTACTCCTATCTAGCCAAACGTGACATCGATCCGATGGTCTCGGTCCCGAGATGCAGGATTCCAATTTTCAGATCTTTATCTCTCATATCCGCGGAGCTATAAGCTCCAGAACGTCCGACGAAACAGCGCGTAATCAGAGAGAGTCAGACACAAAAGCGGCGAAATAGTGTGTGAGGCGAGGAGACGGGTCACTGACGAATCGGCTGCGGCGAGTATACCTTACAAGAACGAGCACTGCGGATCGCAGACTTCAGCTATCGAAAAACGGTTTCGACGTCACTCCTCTACACTCCCTCACCTACAAATCTGCCCGTAATCTTTTTGTAACTCCTCCTGGTTTCCTTTCACGAAGTGATTTAGTCGAGGCGAGGCGACACCAAACAGTTGTCGCGGGCTGTTCAAGAAAACTAGGCAACCGTGTAAGGTCTCCCTTTACTACAACATGCAAATAGGTGATCACTACACTTCTACCAAAATTTGCATCTTTTTATGACCTCTGACGCCCGCTATCAATTAAATTCCTCTAATCGACGCCACTTTATTGCCCCGCGACGAGAGAGTGTGGCGAGGTGAGAGTGCGCCAGCTGCCAGTCTGTCTGATGTCAGAGAAAAAGACAGTCAATTGTGCAAATGAGCGAGAACATCACCACGCACTACGAAACAGCTCACCACACTCCAACAAACTGTGCAAATTTTATTTTCTGAGCACATACAATAAAACATTATGCACTCACGTCATTGTATGTTCAATCAGGGAAGTGAGGCGAGGCGAAATACTTAATAGTACCACCTCCTTTTCTCATCTCTCTTTTTTCGTCTCTCTCTCTCTCTCTCTCTCTCTCTCTATCTCTATCTATCTTTCTTTCATGAATTTTATATTATTAGATCAGTGATAACTATAAAGTCTACTTGGATCTTAAATAAATAATAATTGTCAACCAGCTACTGACAGGATTTGACCGCAGAGGCGCGCGGAGGGCTATCTATGATTATAGGCGAGAGTAAATATTTTATAGTATTAGATCCGTGATAACTAATCATTGTCAACCAGCTACTGATAGAATTTGACCGCGGAGGCGCGCGGAGCGGCTGTCTATGATCATAGGCGAGAGTAGATATTTTATAATATTAGATCCGTGATAACTAATCATTGTCAACCAGCTACTGATAGAATTTGACCGCAGAGACGCGCGGAGCAGCTATCCATGATTATAGGCGAGAGTAGAGATTTTATAATATTAGATCCGTGATAACTAATCATTGTCAACCAGCTACTGATAGAATTTGACCGCGTAGGCGCTCGGAGCAGCTGTCTATGATCATAGGCGAGAGTAGAGATTTTATAATATTAGATCCGTGATAACTAATCATTGTCAACCAGCTACTGATAGAATTTGACCGCAGAGACGCGCGGAGCAGCTATCCATGATTATAGGCGAGAGTAAATATTTTATAATATTAGATCCGTGATAACTAATCATTGTCAACCAGCTACTGATAGAATTTGACCGCGTAGGCGCTCGGAGCAGCTGTCTATGATCATAGGCAAGAGTAGAGATTTTATAATATTAGATCCGTGATAACTAATCATTGTCAACCAGCTACTGATAGAATTTGACCGCAGAGACGCGCGGAGCAGCTATCCATGATTATAGGCGAGAGTAAATATTTTATAATATTAGATCCGTGATAACTAATCATTGTCAACCAGCTACTGATAGAATTTGACCGCGTAGGCGCTCGGAGCAGCTGTCTATGATCATAGGCGAGAGTAGAGATTTTATAATATTAGATCCGTGATAACTAATCATTGTCAACCAGCTACTGATAGAATTTGACCGCGTAGGCGCTCGGAGCAGCTGTCTATGATCATAGGCGAGAGTAGAGATTTTATAATATTAGATCCGTGATAACTAATCATTGTCAACCAGCTACTGATAGAATTTGACCGCTGAGGCGCGCGGAGCGGCTGTCTATGATCATAGGCGAGAGTAGATATTTTATAATAATAGATCCGTGATAACTAATCATTGTCAACCAGCTACTGATAGAACTTGACCGCAGAGACGCGCGGAGCGGCTGTCTATGATCATAGGCGAGAGTAGAGATTTTATAATATTAGATCCGTGATAACTAATCATTGTCAACCAGCTACTGATAGAATTAGACCGCAGAGACGCGCGGAGCGGCTGTCTATGATCATAGGCGAGAGTAAAGATTTTATAATATTAGATCCGTGATAACTAATCATTGTCAACCAGCTACTGATAGAATTTGACCGCGTAGGCGCTCGGAGCAGCTGTCTATGATCATAGGCGAGAGTAGAGATTTTATAATATTAGATCCGTGATAACTAATCATTGTCAACCAGCTACTGATAGAATTTGACCGCGGAGGCGCGCGGACCGGCTGTCTATGATCATAGGCGAGAGTAGAGATTTTATAATATTAGATCCGTGATAACTAATCATTGTCAACCAGCTACTGATAGAATTTGACCGCAGAGACGCGCGGAGCAGCTATCCATGATTATAGGCGAGAGTAAATATTTTATAATATTAGATCCGTGATAACTAATCATTGTCAACCAGCTACTGATAGAATTTGACCGCGTAGGCGCTCGGAGCAGCTGTCTATGATCATAGGCGAGAGTAGAGATTTTATAATATTAGATCCGTGATAACTAATCATTGTCAACCAGCTACTGATAGAATTTGACCGCTGAGGCGCGCGGAGCAGCTGTCTATGATCATAGGCGAGAGTAGAGATTTTATAATATTAGATCCGTGATAACTAATCATTGTCAACCAGCTACTGATAGAATTAGACCGCAGACACGCGCGGAGCGGCTGTCTATGATCATAGGCGAGAGTAAAGATTTTATAATATTAGATCCGTGATAACTAATCATTGTCAACCAGCTACTGATAGAATTTGACCGCGTAGGCGCTCGGAGCAGCTGTCTATGATCATAGGCGAGAGTAGAGATTTTATAATATTAGATCCGTGATAACTAATCATTGTCAACCAGCTACTGATAGAATTTGACCGCGGAGGCGCGCGGACCGGCTGTCTATGATCATAGGCGAGAGTAGAGATTTTATAATATTAGATCCGTGATAACTAATCATTGTCAACCAGCTACTGATTGAATTTGACCGCAGAGGCGCGCGGAGCGGCTGTCTATGATCATAGGCGAGAGTAGATATTTTTTAATAATAGATCCGTGATAACTAATCATTGTCAACCAGCTACTGATAGAATTTGACCGCAGAGACGCGCGGAGCGGCTGTCTATGATCATAGGCGAGAGTAGAGATTTTATAATATTAGATCCGTGATAACTAATCCTTGTCAACCAGCTACTGATAGAATTAGACCGCAGAGACGCGCGGAGCGGCTGTCTATGAACATAGGCGAGAGTAAAGGATTTATAACATCACATCCGTGATAACTTATCATTGTCAACCAGCTACTGATAGAATTTGACCGCTGAGGCGCGCGGAGCAGCTGTCTATGATCATAGGCGAGAGTAGATATTTTATAATATTAGATCCGTGATCACTAATCATTGTCAACCAGCTACTGATAGAATTTGACCGCGGAGGCGCGCGGAGCTGCTGTCTATGATCATAGGCGAGAGTATATATTTTATAATATTAGATCCGTGATAACTAATCATTGTCAACCAGCTACTGACAGAATTTGACCGCGGAGGCGCGCGGAGCGGCTGTCTATGATCATAGGCGAGAGTAGATATTTTATAATATTAGATCCGTGATAACTAATCATTGTCAACCAGCTACTGATAGAATTTGACCGCGGAGGCGCGCGGAGCTGCTGTCTATGATCATAGGCGAGAGTAGATATTTTATAATATTAGATCCGTGATCACTAATCATTGTCAACCAGCTACTGATAGAATTTGACCGCGGAGGCGCGCGGAGCTGCTGTCTATGCTCATAGGCGAGAGTAGATACTTTATGACGAGAAAGTGAAAGATCAGAGAGTATAAGAAAATGCATATCAGTATCAGTGATCAATGTATTATTATAATTACTGATCTACTGATCGACTTTGACCGCGGAGGCGCGCGAAGCGTGCCGGAGCGCCCTCTATGTGCATACGAGAGAGTAAATATCAGAGAGTCGGAAAAAATGCATATCAGTAACAGTGATCAATATATTCTTAGTATTACTGATCTACTGATAGACTTTGACCGCGGAGGCGCGCGAAGCGTGCCGGAGCGCCCTCTATGTGCATACGAGAAAGTAAAAGATCAGAGAGTCGGAGAAAATGCATATCAGTATCAGTGATCAATGTTTTATTATAATTACTGATCTACTGATCGGCTTTGACCGCGGAGGCGCGCGAAGCGTGCCGGAGCGCCTTTTATGTGCATACGAAAGAGTAAAAGATCAGAGAGTAGAAGAGATTGCATATCAGTATCAGTGATCAATGTTTTATTATAATTACTGATATACTGATCGGCTTTGACCGCGGAGGCGCGCGAAGCGTGCCGGAGCGCCTTTTATGAAGGAGAGAGAAAAAGAGAGAGAGAAAGAGAAAGAGAGAGAGAGAGAGAAAGAGAAAGAGAGAAAGAGAAAGAGAGAGGGAGAGAGAGGGAGAGAGAGAAAGAGAGAGAGAGAGAGAGAGAGAGAAAGAGAGAGAGAGAAGCGGAGAAACGGAGAGTGTAGTTTAGTTATAACATATTTATCACTCATATACCGATAGTCTTCGGCTGCATCTCGGAGCGCCTTCTATGAGCATAGGTAAGATAATATCAGTCGAGAATCAAAAATTATCAACCAGCTACTGTTAGACATTGACACTGTTCAAACATTTGTTAATACTGTAAATCAAAATTAAGGAAATACAATAAAGATCCCTCGTTTTTGGAAGACTCTGACAACAGCACTTCTAGCACAGCTCCTAATAGCACTTCCAGAGCACATATCAAGTCAATCTATATATCAATCGATAGATAATTTTCTCCTCTATTTTATACTTATATTTCTAGCGCGCGAAGCGCGCTAGTCTGGTGTATGTGCAAAATGCCCTATGGTGTCTGTCCATACATCGCTCTACCGCGCCAGCCACTACTCCTATCTAGCCAAACGTGACATCGATCCGATGGTCTCGGTCCCGAGATGCAGGATTCCAATTTTCAGCTCGTTCTCTCTCATATCCGCGGAGCTATAAGCTCCAGAAAGTCCGACGAAATAGCGCGTAATCCGAGAGAGTCAGACAGAAAACAGGCGAAATAGTGTGTGAGGCGAGGAGACGGGTCACTGACGAATCGGCTGCGGCGAGTAGACCTTACAAGAACGAGCACTGCGGATCGCAGACTTCAGCTATCGAAAAACGGTTTCGACGTCACTTCTCTACACTTCCTCACCTACAAATCTGCCCGTAATCTTTTTATAACTCCTCCTGGTTTCCTTTCACAAAGTGATTTAGTCGAGGCGAGGCGACACCAAACAGTTGTCGCGGGCTGTTCAAGAAAACTAGGCAACCGTGTAAGGTCTCCCTTTACTACAACATGCAAATAGGTGGCCACTACACTTCTACCGAAATTTGCATCTTTTTGTGACCTCTGACGCCCGCTATCAATTAAATTCCTCTAATCGACGTTGTTTTATTGCCCCGCGACGAGAGAGTGTGGCGAGGTGAGAGTGCGCCAGCTGCCAGTCTGTCTGCTGTTAGAGAAAGAGACACTCAAATGTGCAAATGAGCGAGAACATCACCACGCACTACGAAACAGCTCACCACACTCCAACAAACTGCGCGATTACTATGTTCTGAGTTAATACAATAAAACATTACTATATGCTCACGTCCTTCTATATTCAATCAGGGAAGTGAGGCGAGGCGAAATAATATGTAACCTCTTTTTCTCATCTCTCTCCTTTTCTCATCCCTCTCTCTCTCTTTCTCTCTCTCTCTCTCTCTCTCTCTCTCTCTCTCTCTCTCTTTCGTCTCTCTCCCTCTCTTTCTCTCCCTCTCTCACTCTCTTCCTCTCTTCCTCTCTCTCTCTCTCTCTCTCTCTCTCTCTCTCTCTTATAATATTAGACCAGTGACAACTATAAATTAAACTTGGATCTATAATAAATAATATTTGTCAACCAGCTACTGATAGGGAGTGTGCCGGAGCGCCCTCTAAGGGCATACGAGAGAGTAAAAGATCAGAGAGTAGAAGAGAATGCATATCAGTATCAGTGATCAATATATTATTATAATTACTGATCCACTGATCGGCTTTGACCGCGGAGGCGCGCGAAGCGTGCCGGAGCGCCTTCTATGTGCATACGAAAGAGTAAAAAAAAATCAGAGAGTCGGAAAAATGCAAATCAATATCAGTGATCAATGTTTTATTATAATTACTAATCTACTGATCGGCTTTGACCGCGAAGGCGCGCGAAGCGTGCCGGAGTGCCCTCCATGTGCAAACGAAAGAGAAAAAGATCAGAGAGTAGAAGAGAATGCATATCAGTATCAGTGATCAGTATATTATTATAATTACTGATTTACTGATCGGCTTTGACCGCGGAGGCGCGCGAAGCGTGCCGGAGCGCCTTCTATGTGCATACGAAAGAGTAGAAGATCAGAGAGTCGGAGAAAATGCATATCAGTATCAGTGATCAATGTATTATTATAATTACTGATCCACTGATCGGCTTTGACCGCGGAGGCGCGCGAAGCGTGCCGGAGCGCCTTCTATGTGCATACGAAAGAGTAAAAAAAATCAGAGAGTCGGAAAAATGCAAATCAATATCAGTGATCAATGTTTTATTATATTATAATTACTAATCTACTGATCGGCTTTGACCGCGGAGGCGCGCGAAGCGTGCCGGAGTGCCCTCCATGTGCAAACGAAAGAGTAAAAGATCAGAGAGTAGAAGAGAATGCATATCAGTATCAGTGATCAGTATATTATTATAATTACTGATTTACTGATCGGCTTTGACCGCGGAGGCGCGCGAAGCGTGCCGGAGCGCCTTCTATGTGCATACGAAAGAGTAGAAGATCAGAGAGTCGGAGAAAATGCATATCAGTATCAGTGATCAATGTATTATTATTATAATTACTGTTCTACTGATCGGCTTTGACAGCGGAGGCGCGCGAACCGTGCCGGAGCGCCTTCTATGTGCATACGAAAGAGTAAAATATCAGAGAGTGGAAGAGATTGCATATCAGTATCAGTGATCAGTATATTATTATAATTACTAATCTACTGATCGGATTGACCGCGGAGGCGCGCGAAGCGTGCCGGAGTGCCCTCTATGTGCAAACGAAAGAGTAAAAGATCAGAGAGTAGAAGAGAATGCATATCAGTATCAGTGATCAGTATATTATTATAATTACTGATTTACTGATATATTTTGACCGCGGAGGCGCGCGAAGCGTGCCGGAGCGCTTTCTATGTGCAACCAGATACTGATAGACTGTGACACTTTCTAAATATTTGAAACTACTGAAAAATAAAAAATAAGGAAATAAATAAAGATCAGTCATCTATTGAAAGACTGACAACAGCACTTCTAGCACAGCTCCTAATAGCACTTCCAGAGCACATATCAAGTCAATCTATATATCAATCGATAGATAATTTTCTCCTCTATTTTGTACCTATATTTCTAGCGCGCGAAGCGCGCTAGTCTGGTGTAAGTGTAAAATGCCCTATGGTGTCTGTCCATACATCGCTCTACCGCGCCAGCCACTACTCCTATCTAGCCAAACGTGACATCGATCCGTTGGTCTCGGTCCCGAGATGCAGGATTCCAATTTTCAGCTCGTTATCTCTCATATCCGCGGAGCTATAAGCTCCAGAAAGTCCGACGAAATAGCGCGTAATCAGAGAGAGTCAGACACAAAAGCGGCGAAATAGTGTGTGAGGCGAGGAGACGGGTAGGTGGTTGAACGGTTGCATCGAGTAGGCCTTACAAGAACGAGCACTGCGGATCGCAGACTTCAGCTATCGAAAAACGGTTTTTACGTCACTCCTCTACACTCCCTCACCTACAAATCTGCCCGTAATCTTTTTATAACTCCTCCTGGTTTTCTTTCACGAAGTGATTTAATCGAGGCGAGGCGACGCCAAACAATTGTCGCGGGCTGTTCAAGAAAACTAGGCAATCGTGTAAGGTTTCCCTTTACTACAACATGCAAATAGGTGGCCACTACACTTCTACCAAAATTTGCATCTTTTTGTGACCTCTGACGCTCGCTATCAATTAAATTCTTCTAATCGACGTCGTTTTATTGCCCCGCGACGAGAGAGTGTGGCGAGGTGAGAGTGCGCCAGCTGCCAGTCTGTCTGCTGTTAGAGAAAGAAACAGTAAATTGTGCAAATGAGCCAGAACAGCACCATGCACTACGAAACAGCTCACCACACTCCAACAAACTGCGCGATTACCATATTCTGAGTAAATACAATAAAACATTACTATATGCACTCACGTCCATCTATATTCAATCAGGGAAGTGAGGCGAGGCGAAATAATATGTAAACTCTTTTTCTCATCTCTCTCCTTTTCTCATTCCTCTCTCTCTCTCTCTCTCTCTCTCTCTCTCTTTCTCTCTCTCTCTTTCATCTCTCTCCCTCTCTTTCTCTCCCTCTCTCACTCTCTTCCTCTCTTCCTCTCTTGATCACTCTCTCTCTCTCTCTCTCTCTCTCTCTCTCTCTCTTATATTTTATAATATTAGACCAGTGATAACTATAAATTATACTTCTATAATAAATAGTTATTGTCAACCAGCTACTGATAGGCTTTTACCGCGGAGTGTGCCGGAGCGCTTTCGTGCGTACGAGAGAGTGAAAGATCAGAAAGTAGGAGAAAATGCATATCAGTAGCAGTGATCAATGTATTATTATAATTACTGACCTACTGATCGGCATTGACCGCGGAGGCTCGCGGAGCGTGCCGGAACGCTTTCTATGTGCATACGAGAAAGTGAAAGATAAGAGAGTCGGAGAAAATGCATTCAGTAGCAGTGATCTTATTATTATTATATTTACTGATCTACTGATCGGCTTTGACCGCGGAGGCGCGCGGAGGCGCGCGAAGCGTGCCGGAGCGCTTTCTATGTGCTTACGAGAAAGTGAAAGATCAAAGAGTCGGAGAAAATTCATATCAGTATCAGTGATCAATATATTATTATAATTACTGATCTACTGATCGGCTTTGACCGCGAAGGCGCGCGAAGCGTGCCGGAGCGCCCTCTATGTGCATACGAGAAAGTGAAAGATAAGAGAGTCGGAGAAAATGCATTCAGTAGCAGTGATCTTATTATTATTATATTTACTGATCTACTGATCGGCTTTGACCGCGGAGGCGCGCGGAGGCGCGCGAAGCGTGCCGGAGCGCTTTCTATGTGCTTACGAGAAAGTGAAAGATCAAAGAGTCGGAGAAAATTCATATCAGTATCAGTGATCAATATATTATTATAATTACTGATCTACTGATCGGCTTTGACCGCGAAGGCGCGCGAAGCGTGCCGGAGCGCCCTCTATGTGCATACGAGAAAGTGAAAGATAAGAGAGTCGGAGAAAATGCATTCAGTAGCAGTGATCTTATTATTATTATATTTACTGATCTACTGATCGGCTTTGACCGCGGAGGCGCGCGGAGGCGCGCGAAGCGTGCCGGAGCGCTTTCTATGTGCTTACGAGAAAGTGAAAGATCAAAGAGTCGGAGAAAATTCATATCAGTATCAGTGATCAATATATTATTATAATTACTGATCTACTGATCGGCTTTGACCGCGAAGGCGCGCGAAGCGTGCCGGAGCGCCCTCTATGTGCATACGAGAAAGTGAAAGATAAGAGAGTCGGAGAAAATGCATTCAGTAGCAGTGATCTTATTATTATTATAATAACTGATCTACTGATCGGCTTTGACCGCGGAGGCGCGCGAAGCGTGCCGGAGCGCCCTCTATGTGCATACGAGAGAAAAAATATCAGATAGTAGGAGAAAATGCATATTAGTATTAGTGATAAATATCTTATTATAATTACTGATATACTGATCGGCTTTGACCGCGGAGGCGCGCGAAGCGTGCCGGAGCGCCCTCTATGTGCTTACGAGAGAGTAAATTATCAGAGAGTACGAAAAAATTCATATCAGTAACAGTGATCAATATATTATTATAATTACTGATCTACTGATCGGCTTTGACCGCGGAGGCGCGCGGAGCGTGCCGGAGCGCTTTCTATGTGCATACGAGAAAGTGAACGATCAGAGAGTCGGAGAAAATGCATATCAGTAGCAGTGATCAGTATATTCTTATTTTTAATGATCTACTGATAGGATTTGACCGCGGAGGCGCGCGAAGCGTGCCGGACCGCCCTCTATGTGCATACGAGAGAGTGAACGATCAGAGAGTCGGAGAAAATGCATATCAGTATCAGTGATCAATGTTTTATTATAATTACTGATATACTGATCGGCTTTGACCGCGGAGGCGCGCGAAGCGTGCCGGAGCGCCCTCTATGTGCTTACGAGAGAGTGAAAGATCAGAGAGTAGGAGAGAATGCATATCAGTAGCAGTGACATTATATTTTTTATAATTACTGATCTACTGATAGGCTTTGACCGCGGAGGCGCGCGAAGCGTGCCGGAGCGCCCTCTATGTGCATACGAGAGAGTGAAAGATCAGAGAGTAGGAGAGAATGCATATCAGTAGCAGTGACATTATATTTTTTATAATTACTGATCTACTGATATACGTTGACCGCGGAGGCGCGCGAAGCGTGCCGGAGCGCTTTCTATGTGCATACGAGAGAGTAAAAGATCAGAGAGTAGGAGAGATTGCATATCAGTAGCAGTGAAATTATATTATTTTAATTATTGATCTACTGATAGGATTTGACCGCGGAGGCGCGCGAAGCGTGCCGGATCGCTTTCTATGTGCATACGAGAAAGTGAACTATCAGAGAGTCGGAGAAAATGCATATCAGTAGCAGTGATCAATATATTCTTATTTTTACTGATCTACTGATATACTTTGACCGCGGAGGCGTGCGAAGCGTGCCGGAGCGCTTTCTATGTGGATACGAGAAAGTGAACGATCAGAGAGTCGGAGAAAATGCATATCAGTAGCAGTGATCAATATAATCTTTTTATTACTGATCTACTGATATACTTTGACCGCGGAGGCGCGCGGAGCGTGCCGGAGCGCTTTCTATGTGCATACGAGAAAGTGAACGATCAGAGTCGGAGAAAATGCATATCAGTAGCAGTGATCAATGTATTATTATAATTACTGATCTACTGATATACTTTGACCGCGGAGGCACGCGAAGCGTGCCGGAGCGCCCTCTATGTATATGCATACGGAAGGTTAAAAGATCAGAGAGTCGGAGAAAATGCATATCAGTAGCAGTGATCAATATATTATTATAATTACTGATCTACTGATAGACTTTGACAGCGGAGGCGCGCGGAGCGTGCCCGGAGCGCTTTCTATGTGCATACGAGAAAGTGAACGATCAGAGTCGGAGAAAATGCATATCAGTAGCAGTGATCAATGTATTATTATAATTACTGATCTACTGATATACTTTGACCGCGGAGGCACGCGAAGCGTGCCGGAGCGCCCTCTATGTATATGCATACGGAAGGTTAAAAGATCAGAGAGTCGGAGAAAATGCATATCAGTATCAGTGATCAATATATTCTTATTTTTACTGATCTACTGATATACTTTGACCGCGGAGGCGCGCGGAGCGTGCCGGAGCGCTTTCTATGTGCATACGAGAAAATGAACGATCAGAGAGTCGGAGAAAATTCATATCAGTAGCAGTGATCAATGTATTCATATTAATACTGATATACTGATATACTTTGACCGCGGAGGCGCGCGGAGCGGCTGTCTATGATCGTAGGCGAGAGTAGATATTTTATAATATTAGATCCGTGATAACTAATCATTGTCAACCAGCTACTGATAGAATTTGACCGCGGAGGCGCGCGGAGCGGCTGTCTGTGATCAAAGGCGAGAGTAGAGATTTTATATTATTTGATACGTGATAACTAATCATTGTCAACCAGCTACTGATAGAATTTGACCGCTGAGGCGCGCGGAGCGTCTGTCTGTGATGAAAGGCGAGAGTAGAGATTTTATAATCTTAGATCCGTGATAACTAATCATTGTCAACCAGCTACTGATAGAATTTGACCGCGGAGGCACGTGGTAGCGTGCCGGAGCGCCTTCTAGAGCAAAGAGAGAGAGAGAGAGAGAGAGAGAGAGAGAGAGAGAGAGAGAGAGAAGCGGAGAAACGGAAAGTGTAGTTTAGTTATGACATAGTTATCACTCATATACCGATAGTCTTCGGCTGCATCTCGGAGCGCCTTCTATGAGCATAGGTAAGATAATATCAGTCGAGAATCAAAAATTATCAACCAGCTACTGTTAGACATTGACAATGTTCAAACATTTGTTAATACTGTAATTCAAAATTAATGAAATAGATAATTCATTTTTGGAAGGCTCTGACAACAGCACTTCTAGCACAGCTCCTAATAGCACTTCCAGAGCACATATCAAGTCAATCTATATATCCATCGATAGATAATTTTCTCCTCTATTTTATACCTATATTTCTAGCGCGCGAAGCGCGCTAGTCGGGTGTAAGTGTAAAATGCCCTATGGTGTCTGTACGTCCATCGCTCTACCGCGCCACCCACTACTCCTATCTAGCCAAACGTGACATCGATCCGATGGTCTCGGTCCCGAGATGCAGGATTCCAATTTTCAGCTCGTTATCTCTCATATCCGCGGAGCTATAAGCTCCAGAAAGTCCGACGAAATAGCGCGTAATCAGAGAGAGTCAGACACAAAAGCGGCGAAACAGTGTGTCAGATGAAGAGACGGGTCACTGGCAAATCGGGTGCGGCGAGTAGACCTTACAAGAACGAGTACTGCGAATCGCAGACTTCAGCTATCGAAAAACGGTTTCGACGTCACTCCTCTACACTCCCTCACCTACAAATCTGCCCGTAATATTTTTATAACTCCTCCTGGTTTCCTTTCACGAAGTGATTTAGTCGAGGCGAGGCGACACCAAACAGTTGTCGCGGGCTGTTCAAGAAAACTAGGCAACCGTGTAAGGTCTCCCTTTACTACAACATGCAAATAGGTGGCCACTACACTTCTACCAAAATTTGCATCTTTTTGTGACCTCTGACGCTCGCTATCAATTAAATTCCTCTAATCGACGATGTTTTATTGCCCCGCGACGAGAGAGTGTGGCGAGGTGAGAGTGCGCCAGCTGCCAGTCTGTCTGATGCCAGAGAAAGAGACAGTAAACTGTGCAAATGAGCGAGAACATCATCACGCACTACGAAACAACTCACCACACTCCAACAAACTGTGCGAATTTGGTTTTCTGACCACATACAATAAAACATTACTATATGCACTCACGTCAATCTATATTCAATCAGGGAAGTGAGGCGAGGCGAAGTTCTATGTAACCTCCTTTCTCATCCCTCTTTTTTCGTCTCTCTCTCTCTCTCTTTCTTCTCTCTCTCTCTCTCTCTCTTTCGTCTCTCTCTCTCTCTTTTTCGTCTCTCTCTCTCTCTTTCTCTCCCTCTCTCCCTCTCTCTATCTCTCTCTCTATCTCTCTCTTATATTTTATAATATTAGACCAGTGATAACTATAAATTATACTTGGAACTATAATAAATAATAATTTTCAACAAGCTACTGATAGGCTTTTACCGCGGAGTGTGCCGGAGCGCCCTCTATGTGCACACGAGAGATTGATAGATCAGAGAGTAGGAGAGAAGGCATATCAGTATCAGTGATCAGTATATTATTATAAATACTGATCTACTGATTTACTGATCGGCTTTGACCGCGGAGGCGCGCGAAGCGTGCCGGAGCGCCCTCTATGTGCATACGAAAGAGTAAAAAATCAGAGAGTCGGAAAAAATGCATATCAGTATCAGTGATCAATATATTCTTAATAATACTGATCTACTGATCGACTTCGACCGCGGAGGCGCGCGGAGCGTGCCGAAGCGCCTTCTATGTGCTTACGAAAGAGTAAAATATCAGAGAGTAGAAGAGATTGCATATCAGTATCAGTGATTAATATATTATTATAATTACTGATTTACTGATCGGCTTTGACCGTGGAATCGCGCGAAGCGTGCCGGAGCGCCTTCTATGTGCATACGAGAAAGTGAAAGATCAGAGAGTCGGAGAAAACATCATATCAGTAGCAGTGATCAATATATTCTTAATAATACTGATCTACTGATCGACTTTGACCACGGAGGCGCGCGAAGCGTGCCGGAGCGCCTTCTATGTGCTTACGAAAGAGTAAAATATCAGAGAGTAGAAGAGATTGCATATCTGCGCCACTATAGCGAGGTGAGGCGCCTGCGCGTATATATGGAAACGTAAGCCAAAAGGACCAAAGTGGACATTGTCCGCGCGCGCGTCGCGCCCTCTTTCGGCGGTCGCCGTCGCTCGCTCGAGGCAGTCACGTCTTCGCCCTTCTACCAGCACCTACTTCTATATTATATCTCTAATCCCTGAAAGTTTCAAATCTCTATCTCTTTTCGTTTTCTCGCAACGCCTTTCGCAAAATGGCTTTTTTTTCGGCCCCCGTTACGCGACCCTGTTTTGCGCGCTCTCTAGCGCCTTTCACATGCCGCGCAGCGAGACGGCGTTTGCGCTGGCGTGTAGAGCGCATTCGATTTAGTATTGGACGCGAGGGTTGGCACCATTCCGGCTACTTTCGACTCCTGAAACAAGGATCTCAAAACGGGAAAAATTCACGATGCGCCCAGCTGGCTCAACTATTTTGCAATCGCACTCTAACCGTCTGCCGTGCTCTCTCGCCTACCCCGCCGCGATTGAATAGAGGCGATTTCTCTCTCCGAGTCACTCTTCTGGCGCTCGCCGCGGGCCTATCTTTGCGTTTCATGACATGAAATTTGACATGGTCCTTCTACTCACGTCATCTGACGTCTCCTCCGATTTTCAGCACGTTTCGCCGACTTTTGGCGACTTTTCACAGTAAAGGAGGCAGAATTGTCGTGTTTTCTCGACGGAATCAGATTCTCCGTGTCAGATTACCCCTATTCCAATAGTAACATTTTCAAATTTGACCTCTACACGCCGGCTGGCACGTCATCGCGGGGTACACGGCGCCGAGGTGAGACTATGGCGGCGGGCTTCAAACAGAGTGAGGCGTTCGCAGTGGGTCACAGGGTCAACCGATTGGAATGATCAATAGCTCTATCGATTCCTCTCGGCAATCCGAGTCTCCCTATCCACTTCTTGTTTCATAATTTTGAGTTTCAGTACTCAATTTGAAGGTCACAATTTCGTTCACTACAGTGATAAAGAAAGTGAGGTTAAAAGTCTTTGTAGTCATTCAATCTTTTCAAATAAAAAATTAAATGATTCTTCTCGGCCGTCCGGATCTCACTTTCCTACTGATACCACATGAATTTCACATTAATTGTGCTTGTGTTCTCGCCTCGCCCCGCTGTTGCGCGTACTCGTATTGTTTCCAAAATTTCATTTGTTAGTGAACATCACTTTGAATTGTTTCTTTCTCTGTCTCTCACAGTCTGTCTCTACTCTCTGCTCTTTCAGTTTTCTTGCTCGCTCTCCAATCGCTATTTTTTGTCTTGCAGTTGCGGACGCGCCCCAAGTCCGCTCACTCATTTTTGTTTCGCAATACACTGGTCACACAGTCTCCTGCCACTCGGCTCCTCCCCTACTCACTCACTCACTCACTCACTCACTCTGTTCTCGCCTCGCCTCGCGGTTTTGCGCGAGCTGTTTTTAACTTCTCTGTTCTACTTCAAACATTTTTATACCGTACTCCAAAGTCCGTACGGCTACAGTACTCTAAATAAAACAATAATCCGTCTACCTAAAACTGTTCGCTCATATCTCTTTCTCAGAAAGAGAGACGCTCTTCAGTGCGAAGGTAGTGTCTTCTCTTCTTAGTTCATAGTTAGTTTATAGTTAGTTTCTTTCTCTCTCTCTCTCTCTCTCTCTCTCTCTCTCTCTCTCTTTTTTTTTCTCTTTCACCCCTCTTTCTCCTGCGTGCACCCTCATTACTCCCTCGTTTTGCCTCCGACACCTCTCCCTCATCCTCGAAAAAGGTCCGTCTTAGTCAGTAGCTAGTCTGCGCCACCAGAGCGAGGTGAGGCGCCCGCGCGTATATATACTTTCGTAAGCCAAAAGGACCAAAGTGGACATTGTCGGCGCGCGCGTCGCGCCCTCTTTCGGCGGTCGCCGTCGCTCGCTCGAGGCAGCCACGTCTTCGCCCCTCTACCAGCACCTACTTCTATATCGAATCTCTACGCCCTGAAAATTTCACGTCTCTATCTCTTTTCGCGTTCTCGCAACGCCTCTCGCAAAATGGCTTTTTTTTCGGCCCCCGTTACGCGACCCTGTTTTGCGCGCTCCCCAGCGCCTTTCACAGGACGCGCAGCGAGACGGCGTTTGCGCTGGCGTGTAGAGCGCAATCAAATTAGTATTGGACGCGAAGGTTGGCACCATTCCGGCTACTTTCGACTCCTGAAACAAGGACCTGAAAATGGGAAAAATTCTCGATGCGCCCAGTTGTCTCAACTATTTTGCAATCGCACTCTAACCGTCTGCCGTGCTCTCTCGCCTACCCCGCCGCCGAAATCGAATAGAGGCGATTTCTCTCTCCGAGTCACTCTTCTGGCGCTCGCCGCGGACGTATCTTTGCGTTTCATGACATGAAATTTGACATGCACCTTCTACTCACATCATCTGACGTCTCCTCCAATTTTCAGCACGTTTCGCCGACTTTTGGCGACTTTACACAGTAAAGGAGGCAGAATTGTCGTGTTTTCTCGACGGAATCAGATTCTCCGTGTCAGATTACCCCTATTCCAATAGTAACATTTTCAAATTTGACCTCTACACGCCGGCTGGCACGTCATCGCGGGGTACACGGCGCCGAGGTGAGACTATGGCGGCGGGCTTCAAACAGAGTGAGGCGGTCGCAGTGGGTCACAGGGTCAACCGATTGGAATGATCAATAGCTCTATCGATTCTTCTCGGCAATCCGAGTCTCCCTATCCACTTCTTGTTTCATAATTTTCAGTTTCAGTACTCAATTTGAAGGTCACTCACAATTTCGTTCACTACAGTGATAAAGAAAGTGAGGTTAAAAGTCTTTGTAGTCATCCAATCTTTTCAAATAAAAAACTAAATGATTCCTCTTTCATATCTCGCGATTTTAGTTAGTAAAGCCGTCCGAATCTCACTTTCCTACTCATACCACATGAATTTCACTTTCTGCGCCTGTAGTGCGAGGTGAGGCGCGAGCGCGTATATATGGTTTCGTTGGCAAAGGGGACATGTGACCAAAGGGGACATCGTCCGCGCGCGCGTCGCGCCCTCTTTCGGCGGTCGCCGTCGCTCGCTCGACGCAGCCACGTCCTCGCCCCTCTACCAGCACCTACTTCTATATTACATCTTTAATCCCTGAAAGTTTCAAATCTCTACCTCTTTTCGCATTCTCGCAACGCCTCTCGCAAGATGGCTTCTTTTTTCGCGCGACCGCGTTTTGCGCGCTCTCCAGCACCTTTCACAGGCCGTGCAGCGAGACGGCGTTTGCGCTGGCGTGTAGAGCGCATTTGAATTAGTATTTGACGCGAGGGTTGGCACCATTCCGGCTACTTTTGACTCCTGAAACAAGGACCTGAAAATGGGAAAAATTCTCGATGCGCCCAGTTGTCTCAACTATTTTGCAATCGCACTCTAACCGTCTGCCGTGCTCTCTCGCCTACCCCGCCGCGATTGAATAGAGGCGATTTCTCTCTCCGAGTCACTCTTCTGGCGCTCGCCGCGGGCGTATCTTCGCATTTCATGACACACAAATTGACATGGGCCTTCTACTCACGTCATCTGACGTCTCCTCCGATTTTCAGCACGTTTCGCCGACTTTTGGCGACTTTTCACAGTAAAGGAGGCAGAATTGTCGTGTTTTCTCGACGGAATCAGATTCTCCGTGTCAGATTACCCCTATTCCAATAGTAACATTTTCAAATTTGATCTCTACACGCCGGCTGGCACGTCATCGCGGGGTACACGGCGCCGAGGTGAGACTATGGCGGCGGGCTTCAAACAGAGTGAGGCGTTCGCAGTGGGTCACAGGGTCAACCGATTGGAATGATCAATAGCTCTATCGATTCCTCTCGGCAATCCGAGTCTCCCTATCCACTTCTTGTTTCATAATTTTGAGTTTCAGTACTCAATTTGAAGGTCACAATTTCGTTCACTACAGTGATAAAGAAAGTGAGGTTAAAAGTCTTTGTAGTCATTCAATCTTTTCAAATAAAAAATTAAATGATTCTTCTCGGCCTTCCGGATCTCACTTTCCTACTGATACCACATGAATTTCACATTAATTGTGCTTGTGTTCTCGCCTCGCCCCGCTGTTGCGCGTACTCGTACTGTTTCCAAAATTTCATTTGTTAGTGAACATCACTTTGAATTGTTTCTTTCTCTGTCTCTCACAGTCTGTCTCTACTCTCTGCTCTTTCAGTTTTCTTGCTCGCTCTCCAATCGCTATTTTTTGTCTTGCAGTTGCGGACGCGCCCCAAGTCCGCTCACTCATTTTTGTTTCGCAATACACTGGTCACACAGTCTCCTGCCACTCGGCTCCTCCCCTACTCACTCACTCACTCACTCACTCACTCTGTTCTCGCCTCGCCTCGCGGTTTTGCGCGAGCTGTTTTTAACTTCTCTGTTCTACTTCAAACATTTTTATACCGTACTCCAAAGTCCGTACGGCTACAGTACTCTAAATAAAACAATAATCCGTCTACCTAAAACTGTTCGCTCATCTCTCTTTCTCAGAAAGAGAGACGCTCTTCAGTGCGAAGGTAGTGTCTTCTCTTCTTAGTTCATAGTTAGTTTATAGTTAGTTTCTTTCTCTCTATCTCTCTCTCTCTCTCTCTCTCTCTCTCTCTCTCTTTTTTTCTCTTTCACCCCTCTTTCTCCTGCGTGCACCCTCATTACTCCCTCGTTTTGCCTCCGACACCTCTCCCTCATCCTCGAAAAAGGTCCGTCTTAGTCAGTAGCTAGTCTGCGCTCTCTAGAGTGTGAGACGCGCGCGCACTCTATATATACTTTCGATCTTGAAATGGGACATGTGACCAAAGGGGACATCGTCCGCGCGCGCGTCGCGCCCTCTTTCGGCGGTCGCCGTCGCTCGCTCGAGGCAGCCACGTCCTCGCCCTTCTACCAGCACCTTCTTCTATATCGAATCTCTACGCTCTGAAAGTTTCACGTCTCTATCTCTTTTCGCGTTCTCGCAACGCCTTTCGCAAGATGGCTTCTTTTTTCGCGCGACCGCGTTTTGCGCGCTCTCCAGCACCTTTCACAGGCCGCGCAGCGAGACGGCGTTTGCGCTGGCGTGTAGAGCGCGTTTGAATTAGTGTTTGACGCGAGGGTTGGCTCCATTCCGGCTACTTTCGACCCCTGAAACAAGGACCCGAAAATGGGAAAAATTTTCGATGCGCCCAGTTGTCTCGACTATTTTGCAATCGCACTCTAACCGTCTGCCGTACTCTCTCGCCTACCCCGCCGCGATTGAATAGAGGCGATTTCTCTCTCCGAGTCACTCTTCTGGCGCTCGCCGCGGGCGTATCTTTGCGTTTCATGACATGAAATTTGACATGCACCTTCTACTCACGTCATCTGACGTCTCCTCCAATTTTCAGCGCATTTCGCCGACATTTGGCGACTTTACGCAGTAAAGGAGGCAGAATTGTCGTGTTTTCTCGACGGAATCAGATTCTCCGTGTCAGATTACCCCTATTCCAATAGAAACATTTTCAAATTTGACCTCTACACGCCGGCTGGCACGCCATCGCGGGGTACACGGCGCCGAGGTGAGACTATGGCGGCGGGCTTCAAACAGAGTGAGGCGGTCGCAGTGGGTCACAGGGTCAACCGATTGGGGTGATCAATAGCTCTATCGATTCCTCTCGGCAATCCGAGTCTCCCTATCCACTTCTTGTATCCTTATTTTGAGTTTCAGTACTCAATTTGAAGGTCACAATTTCGTTCACTACAGTGATGTATCTATCTGATCACAGTCAGTCTCTTGTGAGACTTTTTTTAAAGTTCGAAACGTACACAACAAACTGGTAGGGTTGATCTGTTTTGATTTCACGAACCCGGAATAAAAAGTAATTGTGTATATCGCGCAGCAGTCTCGCCCGCCCCTGGCAAGGCACCAGTCAGAGAGAGTCGACTGTTTATGACCGGCCCCTCCTCTCGCGCACCGGACCATGTGCCACTCTGCTCTTCCCTTTCACTCTCATTGATTGTGCTTGCGTTCTCGCCTCGCCTCGCTGTTGCGCGTACTCGTACTGTTTCCAAAACATCATTTGTTAGTGAACATCACTTTGAGTTGTTTCTTTCTCTGTCTCTCACAGTCTGTCTCTACTCTCTGCTCTTTCAGTTTTCTTTCTCGCTCTCCAATCGGTATTTTTTTTGTCTTGCAGTTGCGGGCGCGCCCCAAGTCCGCTCACTCATTTTTGTTTCGCAATACACTGGTCACACAGTCTCCTGGCTTTTTTTTTCTTGCAGTTGCAGGCGCGCCCCAAGTCCGCTGGCTCACTTTTGTTTCGCAACACTCCGGTCACACAGTCTCCTGCCACTCGGCTCCTCCCCCACTCACTCACTCACTCTGTTCTCGCCTCGCCTCGCGGTTTTGCGCGAGCTGTTTTCAACTTCTCTGTTCTACTTCAAACATTTTTATACCGTACTCCAAAGTCCGTACGGTTACAGTACTCTCAATAAAACAATAATCCGTCTACCTAAAACTGTTCGCTCATTTTCGCATCACAACTCTTTCTCTGCCTCTCACTCATCTCTCTTTCTCAGAAAGAGAGACGCTCTTCAGTGCGAAGGTAGTGTCTTCTCTTCTTAGTTCATAGTTAGTTGATAGTTTCTTTCTCTCTCTCTCTCTCTCTCTCTCTCTCTCTCTCTCTCTCTCTCTCTCTCTCTCTCTTTCACCCCTCTTTCTCCTGCGTGCACCCTCATTACTCCCTCGTTTTGCCTCCGACACCTCTCCCTCATCATCGAAAAAGGTCCGTCTTAGTCAGTAGCTAGTCTGCGCTCTCTAGAGTGTGAGACGCGCGCGCACTCTATATATACTTTCGATCTTGAAATGGGACATGTGACCAAAGGGGACATCGTCAGCGCGCGCGTCGCGCCCTCTTTCGGCGGTCGCCGTCGCTCGCTCGAGGCAGCCACGTCTTCGCCCTTCTACCAGCACCTACTTCTATATTAAATCTCTACGTCCTGAAAGTTTCAAATCTCTATCTCTTTTCGTTTTCTCGCAACGCCTCTCGCAAGATGGTTTTTTTTTTCGCGCGACCGCGTTTTGCGCGCTCTCCAGCACCTTTCACAGGCCGCGCAGCGAGACGGCGTTTGCGCTGGCGTGTAGAGCGCATTCGAATTAGTATTTGACGCGAGGGTTGGCACCATTCCGGCTACTTTTGACTCCTGAAACAAGGACCTGAAAATGGGAAAAATTCTCGATGCGCCCAGTTGTCTCGACTATTTTGCAATCGCACTCTAACCGTCTGCCGTGCTCTCTCGCCTACCCCGCCGCGATTGAATAGAGGCGATTTCTCTCTCCGAGTCACTCTTCTGGCGCTCGCCGCGCGCGTATCTTTGCGTTTCAAGACATGAAGTTTGACATGCACCTTCTACTCACGTCATCTCACGTCTCCTCCAATTTTCAGCACGTTTCGCCGACTTTTGGCGACTTTACACAGTAAAGGAGGCAGAATTGTCGTGTTTTCTCGACGGAATCAGATTCTCCGTGTCAGATTACCCCTATTCCCATAGAAACATTTTCAATTTTGACCTCTACACGCCGGCTGGCACGTCATCGCGGGGTACACGGCGCCGAGGTGAGACTATGGCGGCGGGCTTCAAACAGAGTGAGGCGGTCGCAGTGGGTCACAGGGTCAACCGATTGGGGTGATCAATAGCTCTATCGATTCCTCTCGGCAATCCGAGTCTCCCTATCCACTTCTTGTATCCTTATTTTGAGTTTCAGTACTCAATTTGAAGGTCACAATTTCGTTCACTACAGTGATGTATCTATCTGATCACAGTCAGTCTCTCGTGAGACTTTTTTTTAAAGTTCGAAACGTACACAACAAACTGGTAGGGTTGATCTGTTTTGATTTCACGAACCCGGAATAAAAAGTAATTGTGTATATCGCGCAGCAGTCTCGCCCGCCCCTGGCAAGGCACCAGTCAGAGAGAGTCGACTGTTTATGACCGGCCCCTCCTCTCGCGCACCGGACCATGTGCCACTCTGCTCTTCCCTTTCACTCTCATTGATTGTGCTTGCGTTCTCGCCTCGCCTCGCTGTTGCGCGTACTCGTACTGTTTCCAAAACATCATTTGTTAGTGAACATCACTTTGAGTTGTTTCTTTCTCTGTCTCTCACAGTCTGTCTCTACTCTCTGCTCTTTCAGTTTTCTTTCTCGCTCTCCAATCGGTATTTTTTTGTCTTGCAGTTGCGGGCGCGCCCCAAGTCCGCTCACTCATTTTTGTTTCGCAATACACTGGTCACACAGTCTCCTGGCTTTTTTTTCTTGCAGTTGCAGGCGCGCCCCAAGTCCGCTGGCTCACTTTTGTTTCGCAACACTCCGGTCACACAGTCTCCTGCCACTCGGCTCCTCCCCCACTCACTCACTCACTCACTCTGTTCTCGCCTCGCCTCGCGGTTTTGCGCGAGCTGTTTTCAACTTCTCTGTTCTACTTCAAACATTTTTATACCGTACTCCAAAGTCCGTACGGCTACAGTACTCTCAATAAAACAATAATCCGTCTACCTAAAACTGTTCGCTCATTTTCGCATCACAACTCTTTCTCTGCCTCTCACTCATCTCTCTTTCTCAGAAAGAGAGACGCTCTTCAGTGCGAAGGTAGTGTCTTCTCTTCTTATTCGCAACACTCCGGTCACACAGTCTCCTGCCACTCGGCTCCTCCCCCACTCACTCACTCACTCTGTTCTCGCCTCGCCTCGCGGTTTTGCGCGAGCTGTTTTCAACTTCTCTGTTCTACTTCAAACATTTTTATACCGTACTCCAAAGTCCGTACGGCTACATTACTCTCAATAAAACAATAATCCGTCTACCTAAAACTGTTCGCTCATTTTCGCATCACAACTCTTTCTCTGCCTCTCACTCATCTCTCTTTCTCAGAAAGAGAGACGCTCTTCAGTGCGAAGGTAGTGTCTTCTCTTCTTAGTTCATAGTTAGTTGATAGTTTCTCTCTCTCTCTCTCTCTCTCTCTCTCTCTCTCTCTCTCTCTTTCACCCCTCTTTCTCCTGCGTGCACCCTCATTACTCCCTCGTTTTGCCTCCGACACCTCTCCCTCATCATCGAAAAAGGTCCGTCTTAGTCAGTAGCTAGTCTGCGCCCCTGAAGCGAGGTGAGGCGCCCGCGCGTATATATGGTTTCACATGTCCCCTGGCAAAGGGGACATGTGACCAAAGGGGACATCGTCCGCGCGCGCGTCGCGCCCTTTCTCGGCGGTCGCCGTCGCTCGCTCGAGGCAGCCACGTCTTCGCCCCTCTACCAGCACCTACTTCTCTATCGAATCTCTACGCCCTGAAAGTTTCACGTCTCTATCTTTTTTCGCGTTCTCGCAACGCCTCTCGCAAAGTGGCTCTTTTTTTCGCGTGACCCAGTTTTGCGCGCTCCCCAGCGCCTTTCACAGGCCGCGCAGCGAGACGGCGTTTGCGCCAGCGTGTAGATCGCATTCGAATTAGTATTTGACGCGAGGCTTGGCACCATTCCGGCTACTTTCGACTCCTGAAACAAGGACCTGAAAATGGGAAAAATTCTCGATGCGCCCAGTTGTCTCGACTATTTCGCAATCGCACTCTAACCGTCTGCCGTGCTCTCTCGCCCACCCCGCCGCCGCATTCGAATAGAGGCGATTTCTCTCTCCGAGTCACTCTTCTGAGGCTCGCCGCGGGCCTATCTTTGCGTTTCATGACATGAAATTTGACATGCACCTTCTACTCACGTCATCTCACGTCTCCTCCAATTTTCAGCACGTTTCGCCGACTTTTGGCGACTTTACATAGTAAAGGAGGCAGAATTGTCGTGTTTTCTCGACGGAATCAGATTCTCCGTGTCAGATTACCCCTATTCCAATAGAAACATTTTCAAATTTGACCTCTACACGCCGGCTGGCACGTCATCGCGGGGTACACGGCGCCGAGGTGAGACTATGGCGGCGGGCTTCAAACAGAGTGAGGCGGTCGCAGTGGGTCACAGGGTCAACCGATTGGAATGATCAACAGCTCTATCGATTCCTCTCGGCAATCCGAGTCTCCCTATCCACTTCTTGTTTCATAATTTTGAGTTTCAGTACTCAATTTGAAGGTCACAATTTCGTTCACTACAGTGATAGAGAAAGTGAGGTTAAAAGTCTTTGTAGTCATCCAATCTTTTCAAATAAAAAATCTAAATGATTCCTCTTTCATATCTCGCGATTTTAGTTAGTAAAGCCGTCCGAATCTCACTTTCCTACTCATACCACATGAATTTCACTTTCACTACTGAATTTCGGTAGCAGCGCAAAAACAACGTTTATCTGCTCATATCTCGCGATTTTAGTTAGTAAAGATTGTATTTTGACGATGGAATCGAGTTCTTCGTGCAAGATTACATGTATTGGCGTCTTTACATTTTAAAAATTCTCTTTAACACCCGTCTGGCACGTCGTCGCGGGGTGCACCGAGGAGCTCTCTTTTTCTCTCTTTCTCTTCACTGCGAACGTGGTGTCTTATCTTGGTAGTTCATAGTACGTTCATAGTCTCTCTCTCTCTTTCTCTCTCTCTCTCCCTGTCTCTCTCTCTCTCTCTCTCTCTATTATTTTTTCTCTTTCCCTTGCACGCCACAACATTTACACTGTTTTTTCCCACTCCGACTATGAGACTACTGTAGCCACATGAAATGTATCTATCTGATCACAGTCAGTCTCTTGAGAGACCTTTTTTAAAGTTCGAAACGTACACAACAAACTGGTAGGAATGATCTGTTTTGATTTCACGAACCCGGAATAAAAAGTAATTGTGTATATCATTCCCTCGCGTTTCTCATTCCCTCGCGTTTCTCATTCCCTCGCGTTTCTCATTCCCTCGCGTTTCTCATTCCCTCGCGTTTCACATTCCCTCGCGTTTCTCGCTAGAGAGCGGTTGCCCTATTCGCCCCTCTCTCGCGCTGCTGCCGTATTGATCGCCCCCTGATCTACCGCAGCTTCACGCCAACTTGGCCCAGTGGATACGTTTTGAAACTGGGCCCGTACAGTGAGTCGGGTTAGCTGCTTCTCTCTCTCTCGCGCGCTTCCCTTTTCTCACTTTCTCACTCTTTTGGGTGGTTTTTGTATGGAGTAAAAGCCACCCAAACCAGGTACTGCCATGGATTCTTCTCAGTTCTCTTTCTTCTCTCGCATGCTCGAGCAGCAGAATCTCCTGATTGAGCAGCACGGCAAGCTCATCGCCAACCAGAGCAAGCAGCTGGAGGCTATTCAAGAGACTGTGTCGCAAAACACCGCGGCCCTGTCTCGTCTGCTGGCAGCAATCGACTCGCCCCCTGCCGCCCGCTCGCCCCATATTCCCACGCTCACCTACTCGAGTGTGGCACGCGTGATGCACTCGGAGTCGGCTCGCTCCGTGTTCCTCGACAAGGCGACTCGCGCCGTTATCGTCGGTAGGGAGGAGAAGAAGACTGACGAGGAGACCTCCAAGGACGACTTCCTCTTCATCGGGGAGCTTGTCCGCGCCACCGGTGACGAGGAGCTGATCCAACTGTACGGCCAGAGGAAGATCTCGTGCCACCGCCACCCCGCTGTCCGACCGCCCAAGGGAAACCGCATCATCAAGGTCCAGCTGGAGACGAGCCAGCTCCGAGATCGTCTTCTTGCGGGCATTTACTCGCACAGGTGGAGCGCGCTGGAGAACGTACAGTTTCGCTACGCTCGCCGAGACTACACCGAGGAAGAACTGGCAGAAGACCGGGCCCTGCGGGGGCAGGCCAAGTCCCTCAATGAGTCTGCCGGCAAGGTCGCCTTCGTCGTCCGCGACTGCCGACTCGTCAAGCTGCGTGTCCCCCGCGAGTTCAAGGATCACACGTCGCCTTCCGCAGCCCCGCCTCCTTTGCCACTCGTCTCTGAGTTCGTGCCGCCCACCGTCCCCGCCTCCAGAAGGAGCCGTGTCACCGCTGTCACCACTGCCTCTGCGCGCTCGCAGTCTCGCGCGTCTCGCTCTCGTGCCGCTTCCTGTTCCACTGCGCGTTCTCTCTCTTCTACTCGCGGGTCTAAACGGGGTGCTGACGAGTCTGCCGGAGGCACTTTCCAGGAGCCGAAGCGGGTCGCCGGGGACGCTGCCGCTTCCTCTTCTGCCGCAGACACTGCCGTGACGATGGACGTGTCCGCCGTCTCCTAGGGAGCTCGCCAGGCCCCAGATCAATCTCCTCTCTATGCGCAGGTGGCTCCCCCTTTTGTAGATTCTGTAGATTGTGATTGTGATACTGTAAATTGTCATAATGTTGATTCTGGTAGCTCTGTCCGTATTCCGTTTTCGAAGGTTCTGTTAATTAACGTGCGCTCGGTCAAAAACAAGCTATATGAACTCGAACTTCTTCTAAACACCGAAAAGCCCATGATTGTTATACTGACCGAAACCTGGCTCAGCCCACACGAATCAATCGCTTCACTCTCACTGGGTGGTCGATATTACATTTTGCGTTCCGATAGGCTCACTCATGCAGGGGGTGTAATGGCGTTGTATCAATCAAATATTTCTATTAAGCTAATCAGGTCAACATCGATCAACAATCTCTCCGAAATTCTCTCATTTGATGTTTTCCCTTCTGACAATTTGCACTTAGATAGACCAATACGCTTCATTGCTTGCTACCGTACGCCCGGCTCCACTCCCGAAATTAAACGAACAGGGTTCCAGCTCATTTCTGAATTAGACTCACTTATTGACTCCGAAAACAGGTCACATATTGTTTTAGGCGATTTTAATGCGCCTTCAATCGATTGGAAATGCGGTCGTGCTTTTGACTCCTTTGACAAATCGCTCTTGGATTTCGCTTGCTTACACTCAATGTTTCAAACGGTAAACAAACCTACCATGGTTAAACGTACCGGCATAAAATCAAATATTCTCGATATAATACTTGTCGACAATTCCTCTCTTGTAACTAGTACACGCATACTTCATCGCTTCAGTACCTGCGATCATCTGCCAGTTGAATTCATATTGCGCGTCGAAGACATGTCTGCACACCACAAACCTGATCTCGTACGAAACTATAGAAATGTAAACTGGGATACCATTAACAATGCTATTGATTCTATTCGCTGGACGCGTGTTTTTATTGGCAAAACAGTTGAACAAGCTGCATCCAAGTTTTACGAAATCATACATGACATAATTGATGCTCACATTCCGCTTGTCGCTCCAGCTAACAAACGCCCCCGCCCATTACCTCGTTATCTAACTAAGCTGAAGCGACAAGCCAATAAACTTTCATCAACGAGACCCCACTCCATCGATTCTAATAGGTCACAGCGTCGCCTACGTAAAGCAATAGTTTCTTGGAATTGCAAGCGTGAATCTAAATTGATCGTTAATGGCAATAAATCAGCTTTCTATCGTGATGTTCGAAATAAAATGCATCCCGATGGTGGCATCGGCGCAATTTGTCACGATGATATTTTCATTCACAATGCGCTGGACAAATGTGAGATCTTTGCTGACTATTTTGAATCAGTTTATCGCGATTCCATCACACCACCTGGTGCTGACTTGCCTAAACTACCACATTCACTTGATATGATTGACATTACCCTTCTCGAAGTTCATAAAATCATTTCCAAACTCGATTCCAAATATAACACTTCTCCAGATGGTATTAACAACGTGTTTCTGAAACGTACGGCAACTTCCATATCGGTTCCATTGACGATTCTTTTTGCAATGTCCATGTCTGTCAGAGAAATCCCATCTATTTGGAAAGAAGCTTGGGTGAAACCATTATTCAAAAAAGGCGCACGTGAATCTGTCTCAAACTACAGACCGATTTCTCTCACATGTAGCATCTCTAAAGTTATGGAAAGAATATGCGTTCAGCAGATTACAAAATACTTAGAAAAGCACAACCTACTCTCCAAAAAACAATTTGGTTTTCGCAAAAATCGATCCACTAATGCACAACTAATTGAATGTCATATGAATTGGTGCAAGCATATTTCATCTGGTTCCGTAATAGATTGCATCTATTTCGACTTTAAAAAAGCATTTGATACCATCAACCATGACCTTCTTTTCAAGAAACTTGACGCTATCGGTATTCGCGGTAATGCTCTTGGCTGGATAATTGAATTTCTCAAAAATCGCAAGCAATCTGTTATGATTGGATCTAAGCGTTCCTCACCGCGCACTGTTAATTGTGGCGTTCCACAAGGTTCGTGTCTTGGACCCTTGCTGTTCAACATTTTCATAGATAACATTCCTGATAATTTACCAGATGGCGTTTATTATGCGCTTTATGCAGACGATTTGAAAATTTACTTTCCTTTTGATTTTACCAGTACTTCTGCGAAGTCTATTTTCCAAAAAGCCATTGACATAGTCGCAGCATGGTCAGCTTCATGGGGACTTCAGATATCCACTGAGAAAACTCAAATATTGCATGTAGGCAAGCGGAATCCAAAGCACACTTATATCGTCCACGACTCAACTCTCAAACCAGTAGATTCTGCAAAGGATCTTGGTATTCTCATGAGTAATAACTTATTGTTCCGTGATCATTTCAAACAAATAATTCAACAAACTCTGTATTCTATAAATGATTTTTTTCGGACATACAAAACACGAAATCCCACACTACTGATCACCGCATACACAACCTATTTTCGCTGTAAATTAGAATATTGCACTGAGCTCTGGAACCCTACTGATGTTGCTTCTGTAAACCTAATTGAGAGCATACAACGCTATTATACTCGTCGTGTGTGTCAGCGTATCGGGCGCAGCCTATCATATCCTCAACGCCTTGAGCTTTTCAATCTTCAAACTCTCGAAAATAGACGATTCTTGAATGATGTCACATACATTCACAAAGTAATCCACTCGAAAACTATATTGGACTATCATGGTCTTTTTGCAATTATTCCATCTCGTACTCGTGGCTCTCATGAATTTAGAATTGTTCCATCATTTGATCACACAGGCCGTACCAGCACTTTTTTAAGCAGAACCTTCGCAATATGGAATGCGCTTTCTCGTGACCTAATCTCCATCAATGATCCCTCTATCTTCAAATCGCAACTCTCTACATTAGATCTCATGCCACCTAGCAAATTGCGCAACCTATAGAGAGCTCTCCCCCCACTTCCTTTTCCATCTAATACTATGTGATTATGTTCGTGTTCAATATCATTGAAACCCCGTTTATACCTGCCGTTTGTATTGCTCACTTTTTGTTTATAATTGCGTTTTTTTTCCATGTTATCGGTAATAAACCTATCTATATCGCGCAGCAGTCTCGCCCGCCCCTGGCAAGGCACCAGTCAGAGAGAGTCGACTGTTTATGACCGGCCCCTCCTCTCGCGCACCGGACCATGTGTCACTCTGCTCTTCCCTTTCACTCACACTGATTTTGCTTGTGTTCTCGCCTCGCCCCGCTGTTGCGCGTACTCGTACTGCTTCCAAAATTTCATTTGTTAGTGAACATCACTTTGAGTTGTTTCTTTCTCTGTCTCTCACAATCTGTCTCTACTCT
The DNA here is from genome assembly GCA_963966185.1 of Rhabditoides inermis. Lineage (NCBI taxonomy): Eukaryota > Metazoa > Nematoda > Chromadorea > Rhabditida > Rhabditidae > Rhabditoides > Rhabditoides inermis. The sequence continues at coordinate 67,223 of CAWZYM010000440.1, read as the reverse complement.
CTGCTCTTTCAGTTTTCATGCTCGCTCTCCACTCGCAATTTTTTTTGTCTTGCAGTTGCGGGCGCCCCCCAAGTCCGCTCACTCATTTTTGTTTCGCAATACACTGGTCACACAGTCTCCTGCCACTCGGCTCCTCACCCAATCACTCACTCACTCACTCACTCACTCTGTTCTCGCCTCGCCTCGCGGTTTTGCGCGAGCTGTTTTCAACTTCTCTGTTCTACTTCAAACATTTTTATACCGTACTCCGAAGTCCGTACGGCTACAGTACTCTCAATAAAACAATAACCCGTCTACCTAAAACTGTTCGCTCATTTTCGCATCACAACGCTTCTGTCGCACACTTTCTTCTCAGTGAGCATGTAGCTCTTCTCTGTTTTGCGTTTGCCTCCGACACCTCTCCCTCATCCTCGAAAAAGGTCCGTCTTAGTCAGTAGCTAGTCACCTGCTCTCTCTAGAGTGTGAGCGCGCGAGCACTCTATATATACTTTCGATCTTGAAAGTGGACATGTGACCAAAGGGGACATCGTCCGCGCGCGCGTCGCGCCCTCTTTCGGCGGTCGCCGTCGCTCGCTCGAGGCAGCCACGTCTTCGCCCCTCTACCAGCACCTACTTCTATATCGAATCTCTACGCCCTGAAAATTTCACGTCTCTATCTCTTTTCGCGTTCTCGCAACGCCTCTCGCAAAATGGCTTTTTTTTCGGCCCCCGTTACGCGACCCTGTTTTGCGCGCTCCCCAGCGCCTTTCACAGGACGCGCAGCGAGACGGCGTTTGCGCTGGCGTGTAGAGCGCAATCAAATTAGTATTGGACGCGAAGGTTGGCACCATTCCGGCTACTTTCGACTCCTGAAACAAGGACCTGAAAATGGGAAAAATTCTCGATGCGCCCAGTTGTCTCAACTATTTTGCAATCGCACTCTAACCGTCTGCCGTGCTCTCTCGCCTACCCCGCCGCCGAAATCGAATAGAGGCGATTTCTCTCTCCGAGTCACTCTTCTGGCGCTCGCCGCGGACGTATCTTTGCGTTTCATGACATGAAATTTGACATGCACCTTCTACTCACATCATCTGACGTCTCCTCCAATTTTCAGCACGTTTCGCCGACTTTTGGCGACTTTACACAGTAAAGGAGGCAGAATTGTCGTGTTTTCTCGACGGAATCAGATTCTCCGTGTCAGATTACCCCTATTCCAATAGTAACATTTTCAAATTTGACCTCTACACGCCGGCTGGCACGTCATCGCGGGGTACACGGCGCCGAGGTGAGACTATGGCGGCGGGCTTCAAACAGAGTGAGGCGGTCGCAGTGGGTCACAGGGTCAACCGATTGGAATGATCAATAGCTCTATCGATTCCTCTCGGCAATCCGAGTCTCCCTATCCACTTTTTGTTTCCTAACTTTGAGTTTCAGTACTCAATATGAAGGTCACAATTGTGTTCACTACAGTGATAAAGTGAGGTTAAAAGTCTTTGTAGTCATCCAATCTTTTCAAATAAAAAATTAAATGATTCCTCTCGGCCGTCCGGATCTCACTTTCCTACTCATACCATATGAATTTCACTTTCAGTACTGAATTTCGGTGGCAATGCAAAAACAACGTTCATCTGCGCATATCTCGCGATTTTAGTTAGTAAAGATTGTATTTTGACGACGGAATCGAGTTCACCGTGCCAGCTTACATGTATTGGCGTCTTTACATTTTAAAAATTCTTTTTAACAACCGTCTGGCACGTCGTCGCGGGGTGCACCGAGGAGCTCTCTTTTTCTCTCTTTCTCTTCACTGCGAACGTGGTGTCTTTTCTTGGTAGTTCATAGTAAGTTCATAGTCTCTCTCTCTTTCTCTCTCTCTCTCTCTCATTCCCTCCCTCTCTCTCTCTCTCTATTCTTCTTTCTCTCTCCCTTTGCACGTCACAACATTTACACTGTTTTTTCCCACTCCGACTATGAGACTACTGTAGCCACATGAAATGTATTTATCTGATCACAGTCAGTCTCTTGTGAGACCTTTTTTAAAGTTCGAAACGTACACAACAAACTGGTAGGGTTGATCTAATTTGATTTCACGAACCCGGAATAAAAAGTAATTGTGTATATCGCGCAGCAGTCTCGCCCGCCCCTGGCAAGGCACCAGTCAGAGAAAGTCGACTGTTAATGACCGGCCCCTCCTCTCGCGCACCGGACCATGTGCCACTCTGCTCTTCCCTTTCACTCACATTGATTGTGCTTGTGTTCTCGCCTTGCCCCGCTGTTGCGCGTACTCGTACTGCTTCCAAAATTCATTTGTTAGTGAACATCACTTTGAGTTGTTTCTTTCTCTGTCTCTCACAATCTGTCTCTACTCTCTGCTCTTTCAGTTTTCATGCTCGCTCTCCACTCGCTATTTTTTTTTGTCTTGCAGTTGCGGGCGCCCCCAAGTCCGCTCACTCATTTTTGTTTCGCAATACACTGGTCACACAGTCTCCTGCCACTCGGCTCCTCCCCCAATCACTCACTCACTCACTCTTTTCTCGCCTCGCCTCGCGGTTTTGCGCGAGCTGTTTTCAACTTCTCTGTTATACTTCAAACATTTTTATACCGTACTCCAAAGTCCGTGCGGACTTTGGAGTCTCAATAAAACTATAATCCGTCTACCTAAAACTGTTCGCGTAGCTCTTCTCTTTCTCTCTCTCTCTCTCTCTCTCTCTCTCTCTCTTTCTTTCTTTCTTTCTTTCTTTCTTTCTCTCTCTCTCTCTCTCTCTCTCTCTCTCTTTCTCTGCCTCTCACTCATCTCTCTTTCTCAGAAAGAAAGACGCTCTTCAGTACGAAGGTAGTGTCTTCTCTTCTTAGTTCATAGTTAGTTTATAGTTAGTTTCTCTCTCTCTCTCTCTCTCTCTCTCTCTCTCTCTCTCTCTCTCTCTTTCACTCCTCTTTCTCCTGCGTGCACCCTCATTACTCCCTCGTTTTGCCTCCGACACCTCTCCCTCATCCTCGAAAAAGGTCCGTCTTAGTCAGTAGCTAGTCTGCTCTCTCTAGAGTGTGAGACGCGCGCGCGAGCACTCTATATATATGTGGGAATCGTGGAATATGAGAGTATGTTGTAGTTCTGTAGTGCATAAAGCGTTCTTCCCTGTCATCGTATGATGTGATTTGACATAATAAGCGTTCGTTCTTCTTTGATCTGTACCAAGGCAAGGATGCATGATTGCAGCCTTCATCCCATCTAATTTAACACCTGGGCTCCTTTGACCCCATTCCTATATCGAAACGACTTGCTTCTACTAAGAATATTAATGAATTCTCGCATGTTTCTAACTTGCTCTTTCTTTCCCTTTTCAAAGTTTCGCAATCACCACTTTTAATCCACGCGGTTTCCTGAGTCCTGACGCAGTTGCGAAATCCGTAATCCTTATAGGATTGTGACCGCGAGTGAGAATATATAGATACATTTTCAATGTTCGGAATGAAATAAAAATGGCAAATCCCCTCGTGATTGCGTCGTCGTTTTTGTCACAGTTCATGAATGTTTGCCGAGAGTTTGGGGCTTGAATATGGTTAGGGTCGTGTTTGATTACTAGTGATCGCGCGGCTGGCTCGAGCCAAGGTTTATTTGGTGATTTGCAATGCAGCCTCGTCGCCTCTTTTGGCTTGAAAGCTCGCATCGGCTCAGCAAGCTGAGGTTTGACAGCGGTGCCCTTTGATTTGAGCTGCGAGCAATCCACATGGGTACGATACGCCTTCTGGTTTACGCTCACTTTTACAGTCATGGCAATGCGATAAGTGGCTAGTAGAGGCTAAATTGCGAGCATACGTAGCAGTAATATTGTGTGTGTGTGTGTGTGTGTGTGTGTGTGTGTGTGTGTGTGTGTGTGTGTGTGTGTGTGTGTGCGTGAGTGTGTGTGTGTGTGTGTGTGTGTGTGTGTGTGTGTGTGTGTGTGTGTGTGTGTGTGTGTGTGTGTGTGTGTGTGTGTGTGTGTGTGTGTGTGTGTGTGTGTGTGTGTGTGTGTGTGTGTGTGTGTGTGTGTGTGTGTGTGTGTGTGTGTGTGTGTGTGTGTGTGTGTGTGTGTGTGTGTGTGTGTGTGTGTGAGAGAGAGAGAGAGAGAGAGAAGGCAGAAGGCTGGCGAGTTGTGGAAACCGGTACAGGATGATAAAGAGAGAAAGAGAGAGACGGCGGATGGCTAGCGTTGTTCCGATCTAATCTACCGGTCTCTCTCCCGCTCGATCCACCTCTTCCTTGTTGCAATTCCGCCTAACTGGTTAGTTGATAGAGATAGAGACTTGATATGTGACACCCTTGTAATGAGCCCGCATTCTTCTTGCTACCACATTTAACCACAGCTGGCATCTAGTTTACGGCTGTTGTTCTTCCTCCAATTCATTTCAAATCAAATCAAATCAAATCAAATCATTTATTCAGAATCGTCGTGAATATGGTGTTTGCAATAGTTTACGGCGCTGATCCTGCAATCGCCTTGCTCCAATCTTCGGGGTTTCCTCGTGCCAATTGATTCCACTCAGCTCCGATACGTCCTCCTCGCACCAGAACTTCCTTCAAGTCGTCGCACCAGAACACGTAGGGCGCTCCAACCCGCCTTGTCTTGTCTCTCGGGTACCACTCCGTCACCCTTCTTGACCATCTGTCATCGTTCGCCATCTTCCTCGCCCATGTCGTCTTCTTTTTCCATATAACCTCTCGTACATCCTCCAGTCCTGTCCTTCTCCGCACCTCCGTGTTGCGCACTCGATCCAACAGCGTCACTCCTATCATCGCCCTCTCCATCCTTCGTTGCACTCGTTGCAGCTTCTCCTTCTGCTCCACTTTCAGACACCATGTTTCTGCCGCGTACGTCAGGCTCGGCAGGATACAGACTTTCCATACATTCCTCTTCATGATCATATTCACATTCTAGAAGTTAGATAAGGCCTGTGCAGGTTGAATGCCGCCCATCCAGATCCTATTCTTCTTTGTAGCTCCTTCTCGTCCTTCTTCACTGACACCATTGAACCCAGGTACTTGAATTCGTCTGCTCGCTCCAGCAGCTCTCCTCTCAGTAGTAGGTCAGCACGAGGGCCATTCGACATGTAGACGGTCTTCTTCTTTGAAATGCGAAGTCCGATAGCAGAGCTTTCTCTTTCTATGTCGTCGAGCATCTTCTGAGCCATCGTCTTGCTTCTCGCCACCAGAATTAGATCATCTGCGTATCGTAGATGGCTCATCCTTTCTCCGTCGATGTCCAGTCCACATCTACTCCAGTCCACTCGTCGTAGCACATCCTCGAGAATAGCGTTGAATAGGGCCGGGCTGAGTACACAACCCTGTCGTACTCCTCGTTTCACTTCTACTTCAACAGCTTCACTGCCCACTTTGATCTTTGATTTCGCATTGCTGTAGATCATCTCAAGCAGTCGTACCAGCTTCGGATTGATTCCCTGTCGATGAAGTGCATTCCAGACAGCGTTAAATTCAACAGAGTCGTATGCCTTTTCATAGTCCAGAAAGATCAGCACCAGGTTGAGGCGATAGGCGTAGCATTTGTTAATCAGCTCGCGGACGGTGTGTATATGTTCGATTGTGGAAAAGGTCCTCCTGAATCCCGCCTGCTCCACAGACTGTTCTGCATCCAGTGTCTTCTCCATTCGACCAAGCAGAATACGAGTAAACAGCTTGAACATTGTCGGAAGTACAGCAATCGGTCTGAAGTTGCACAGATCCAACAAGTCTCCACTCTTTGGCAGCAGTGTTGTTAAAGAGTCAGCAAAAGTTTCCGGAAGCTCTTCGTTTTCGATTATCCCATTCAGCATTCGCGTGGTGATGTCTGCGATGGTTTCTGCGGGTATTCGTAACATAGCATTCGACACGTGGTCTATGCCCGGTGCATTCCTCTTGCGAATTCATTTGATGTGATGGATCTTTGTCCGTGGTGGTTTCGATAAAGCCCGCAACATGTGGCTGGAATTAGCCTCGTCTTACCCCGTCCCATTATCCTCGTCCAATCACTTCTCGTTCTCTTCTCTTTATTCCTCTCTCTCTCTATTTCTCTCTCGCTTTTTGTGGGTACATGTGTTGCGAATGAGTGCGGAGTTGCAATTGGGAGCAGAGCAGGAAATATAGTGCACGCAGATGTGAGGATTTAATTGATCGACGCTAGTTCGTGTGTTTTTGATGTTCTGAGCTTCGCTGTTATGTGGCTGTCGATGGTCGTTATCTCGCTGTTTTATAGTGGTCGTATCGGCGCTGCGTCACACAGAGGAATCTGCCACTATCAACGATGATGGCTTCGAACACACGCGTGTCAGTGAAAATGTACGAGTAAGAGAGAGAGAGAGAGAGAGAGAGAGAGAGAGAGAGAGAGAGAGAGAGAGAGAGAGAGAGACGCAGCCACGGCCTGATTTGTGATCAGTGCACTGAATCACACTCTTTTAATCTATTTCTATCCGGCTAGTATCTAGCGAATAGCTGTTGTGGATGTGTTTTGTGTCTATGAATGCTTCCTTCTGCCTTTCTCGCGCTTGCCTCGCTCGTCTTTTTGCCATGCCGTGCCGTGATGTGTCTGGGATGAGGGCGCGCCCTTTTCGGCAGCCACTGCCACTGAACCCGTCGATCCTCACACGAATTAACGACGGCTCAATGTTCGTTCTGCGCCCCAAAAACGCACCCCTCTAAAAAGTGTGGGTTAGAAGCAGAGGAGAAATTCAATCGTCTTCTTTACGTTCTTCTCTTTTTTCGTGATTCAGAGGGAGTGTCTACGTCTAGTTTTGCTCGATGTTTGATCACCGGATTCTGTGTTTTGTTCTTTGAAATCCCGCGCAGACAAGTCGGTGATGTTCTTCTATTTCTGGTCGTACTGTTTCAGTTCGGCAATGAGAGGTGTTGCCCCCTGTTCTAGCGTGATGGATGCCGTGTTGTGTCCGCCCTGTGTGATTTTGCATGCGGCGCCTTGCCACGCGGACATGGTGTTGTTGTGACCGGGGCTGGGTGTGAACCTGTACCTGCCGGCACTCACTCGCAATACTGGTTATCTGTCGCCGGCGCGCTAAGCGGGGCGAGGTAAGGTGACCGAGCCAGTCCCGACACAGCGAGCCGAGACCCTCCGCCTGTTTCCCGGTCCACCGGGTTGACCACCCGACCCGTCATGTGCGGCCCGCCTAGTTTTGGTCGTTCCCACACTGCGCAGTTAATTGGTTCGCATCAGACTGTCGTATTACAATTTCGATTTTGTGTGCTCGCGCGGTGCGATGCAGTGCGTGCGTAGTGTCGCGATTTATGGCATGTGTTGGGATAGAGGATGTCGCGGAAACCGCGATGGCGCGCGGCCCCGCCCCCGCCAATCTCTGGATGGGACAGCAGTCTTCCCTCTTCCCTCCCCGAGCAATGTGACTCGTAATAAATGTGTAATGTCACTTGTCGCGTTGTGGTTTGACTGAGTAAGATCTAGGCTGGTCTACCGGCAGGGAGTGGTGGGGAGAGGGGACTCATTGGGCTGTTGTGGTACGTACGGGTGATGCACTGTCGTGCCAGCCAGAGTGAACTGGTAGGAATTAGGATCATATTGTGTTGTGTCTAAATCCACTGAACCGCCGGAACGCACAGAGGACTTTCAAGTGACCGCCCCCGATCTGTTCGAAACACTCTCTCTCTCTCTATCTCTCTCTCTCTTTCTCCCCGTCCGCTCACCGCCCCGATTGATTACGGATGCCAGGACACGTGACCGTATCACTCTGTTTATGCTTCTGCATCACTGTACGCTCCCCGTATACCCTGCTGCCTCGTGCCGTGGGAAGATCAGTTTGTATCGCACCACGGGCGGCTGATTGATTCTGAACGACGCACGCGTGGTTCAACGTGATTCGATTCCACGCGGCTGGTATTCGCATCGATTTCATTTTGGCGTCTTTCTGATCTGTGCCACGCCCTTCTCCCGTGTATGATACAGTGGCTATGGTATTGTGTACGTCCCGCTCTCTTCTCCAATCTCCCGCCGATTTATAGGACTTGCTTTTCTGGGAAGCGGTTATCAGTTATCAGCCTAGGCCCGTGACAGTTTATACGCTAGCACGATCTCTTCTTATTCGGCCTACATGCGATGTTTGATGTTGAATGTTTGCATACTTTGCATTGACATGTGCATTGAAACTTGAATGCGATCGTTGTAGTTCGTCTCGCTGTAGTCGAGTGTTGTTGATGGTTATGGTTTCTGCGGTGTGGCTAGAGAGAAGTCTGTGATTTCAACAACACACCTGATGATTTCAACAACACACCTGATTTTACCGGACGCGACGCTCTAGCGCTGTTTATCGCTAAAGAATGAGCAGAGTGCGCATTGCAGACCTGATCCATCGCCTTAGTGTTAGTCAATAACGATTGATCGACACTTTTGAGCTGATTCTCTTTTGTCGGCGTGAGGGTGCAGCATGTGCTGAAAGAAATGAAAGAACCTATAAAATGTGGGTCGATCATGTCAGCATTTTTAGCGAGAGAAAAGGAGAAGGGCGCGAGATGTGTATCTCTTATTTATTGCCTACTATGCTATGCTCGCCATTTCGAAATGCTTGCCGCACCGACCCGTATTTCATGTTTCTCGCTCTCCTCGTTCATCACCTCTGCTTTTCCTCTCGCCAATGCATGTTAGTGCTATTGTTCAAAAGTTCAAATACTATCTTGAGTAGTGTTTTGCGAAAGTGATGTGCTGAGTCGAGGCGCATCCATTGTAGACGATTAGAGTGCTTTGACGGAAATAAGGAGATTCTTGAAAATATCTGATTAAGAGTACTCTGGTGTAGAATGTTATCGTCTTGGAAACAGATTTCTATGTGATTTTTTTTCGAGGTGACGTTTCCGTCTGAGTGTGTGAATGCTACATTTCGCCTTAGCGCGCCTGTATAAATGCTAGAGAGTTAATTTATATTATCCTTATTCCTTGCTCGCTTTTGCACTTTTAATAACTTTCATGTCCTTTCCAACGACCTCCCAGCTAACAATAATTACGAAACTACGACTCGTATAGGTCTTCTTTTTGCATCGGACTCCCGACAGCATGCGTGACCAATGATTTCTGTCCTCATCTATTATGCATCTCCTGAATGCTGTCTCTCAGAGGCGACAACATGCGTGACCAATGATTTCTGTCCTCATCTATTTTCCCCTGCTGTATCCTCTTTCCCCTTTCTTCCTCTCTGGCTCTCCCTCTTTCATTGTGTCATTTTGCGGTTTTCGACCCGCCGATTTTTGTTGATGTTTACTCGTGTTTACTCGTATTCTTCTTCTTTTCCCCGCGGCGTGCGGTCGGGTCCTCATTTTCCCCACCGCCGCCGAATGTTCGGTCATCGACAAGAATCCTTCCCGAGTAACCAGTGAGGCGGCGGAAAGTATCCTCATGTGGAAGCAGCTACGGCACGAGGAGATACTAATTGGCACGGAAGCAAAGGAAACCTCCCACAGGCATATCCGGTTTTGTAGTGGTTCTGTTGAATGCTCGTAGTGTTCGCAATAAGCTCTATGAATTAGAGGCATTTCTTGTCTCGCATAAACCCGACATATGTGTCATCACTGAGTCGTGGTTAAATCCGCATGATTCGTGTAACGCTTTGAAACTTGGTGGCGCATACTCTCTCTTCCGATGTGATCGTCTTTCTCATGCAGGCGGCGTCCTCATTCTCGCATCCGCGCGCGAAGCAGTTTCCAAGCAGACTCGTATCGCCGGCGGCAAACTCATCTCCCTCACGGATGCTATGATGTCACCCGACTCGCACTCACATGCGATCGTGGGAGACTTCAACTGCCCATCAATCGATTGGCGCGCCGGTCACTCTCGTGTCTTTTTTGATCGCGCGCTGCTCGATTTCTGCTCCACCTACTCACTCACACAGCTGGTTGCAAAGCCAACTATGGTGAAAAGGCCTGGGCACGTATCCCACATCCTGGATCTCGTGATTGTTGATTGCCCAGAATTGTTCTCTAGTATATCCATTGGTACTCCTCTCTCCACATGCGACCACTTGCCTGTTTTTGCCTCACTCACTGTGCATTCCCGCCCCAACCTCTCACCGCGCTCTGTCTTTATGTACAAAAAGGCCAATTGGCAAGCCATAAACGCGCGGATCGCTTCAACGGATTGGACGAGTGTGTTTGCATGCCGCCCGATTGACGAATGTTGCGAACTTTTCTCTCGTTTTGTGCAGCAGTGCCTTTTCGATTATTGTCCGTCCGTGCCGCTCAAGACTCACTCTCCTACTCTCCCCGCGCATATCCGCATGCTCAGTCGAAAGGTTTCTCTCCTTGCCTCTCGCAGGCCTATGTCGGCTGACGCACGCAGTGCCCGACGGGATCTCCGGAAGGCACTGTATAGGTGGAACTGTAGAAAAGAGTCGGCTCTTCTAGATAAGGGACCGAAATCGTTCTATAGACACGTGCGCAATAGACTGAACCCGGTAGACGGGATAGGTGTGGTGGTGGATTCGAATGGTCACTTCCTCCATGATCCGGCCGATAAGGCTGAGCATTTCGCATCCTTCTTCGATTCCATATACGCAGCTCACTCGGCATCGCCCGCCGGCGATTCGCTACCCAACTCAGTCGTGTCTCTCACTCACTTCGACATCTCACCGCACATTGTTCGCAAGGTGATAAGTGGAATGGCGAACAAAGTGAATACCTCTCCGGACGGAATCACGCATGTGTTCCTCAAAAACACAATTGATACAATCGTGCATCCACTCACTCTTCTGTTTATCCAGTCGACATCTGTGTGTTCTGTGCCCGCGATTTGGCGTCTCGGGTACATCAAACCCATTCATAAGAGTGGACCATCCCATGACGTGTCTAATTACAGGCCGATCACACTAACTTCCACCGTAAGCAAGGTTTTAGAGAGAATTTGTGTCTCCCAGATCACATCTTTTCTCGATCGCAATTGCTTACTCACTCGCAATCAGTATGGATTTCGCAAAGGTAGATCTACATCTATCCAACTTGTCCAATGTCTCTCCCACTGGTCTCGCGAACTGACCGATGGAAAGGTCGTCGACTGTCTGTATGTGGATTACACAAAAGCTTTTGACACTATCAACCATGATATGTTGTCCGCTAAGTTGTATTCAATTGGAGTGCGAGGCAATGCTCTTTCATGGTTAATGAGTTTTTTTTGCGCGATCGGACCACTCACGTATCAATCGATAATACATTGTCTGCCCCGAGGCTCGTCAATTGCGGCGTCCCCCAGGGTAGTTGCCTAGGCCCTCTTCTATTTTTAATATCTTCATAAATGACATTGCGCGCTCTCTCCCTCACGGGATGCACTTTGTTTTATACGCGGACGACCTGAAGGTGTATTTCTCATACGACCTTCTCGATCCGTCCGCCCACTCTCGCTTCCAAGCTACAGTTGATGCAGTGTGCGAGTGGTCGCATAAGTGGGGTCTCACCATCTCGATTTCTAAAACATACATCTTACATCTGGGCAAGCACAATCCGCGTTCTGTATACACTGCCGCCGGTACTCCTCTGCGAGCTACAGATTGTGTGAAAGACCTCGGTGTCTGGATCACTAACAATCTGTGCTTCGAAACACACATCTCCCGCATAGTCAATGGCGCGCTTTGGTCAATAAACAACTTTCTGAGAGCATATCAAACACGCAATCTCACTGTTCTAGTGAAAGCTTATGTAACATACATTCGCTGTAAGCTTGAATATTGTACAGAAGTGTGGAGCCCATCTAGCGTGCGCATGGTGAACCTGTTAGAGGGCGTGCAACGCTACTTTACGCGACGCATCTGCCATCGAGCCGGTCACCTTTCCCTCCTGCTGGGTCTCGAGACACTTGAGTCTCGTAGATTCTTGAATGACGTCACTTTCCTCTTCAAAATTGCCCACCATATTTCGCCGTTTGATGCAGATGGTATATTCAATATTATCCCAACATCAACAAGGCATTCACACAACATGCGAATTATCACTTCTTTTGATCCTGCGAACAAACTACTCACGAGCATTCACAGAGCCTATACTTACTGGAATAGCCTTTCTTCTGATGTGGTGGGAGTGCGAAGTGCGGAGCAGTTCAGAGAGCTTGTCAGATCTGGATCTGGCGTCTGGCGGTTTCGCGTTGTCTCGGATTCGTGCATCATGGCTGGAGAGTTTGGACGTCTCTCACATGTCATCTCTTGTGCGCATGTATCTGTGTCCCACACTTCATACGTTCCATTTCGCCTTTGTCTCCGCCAGTTCCTTTGAGCAAGGCGCGGTAGTAGCTCATCTCGTTTTACCCCCCACCCCCACACACTATCGTATCATCACTGTAATGTCCTTTTACAACTCGCACATTTTAAAGGAACAGTGGCGACTTATTTTCGACTTGGAGCATTATTAAAAATCATATTAACCTAACACATTAGCAGTTTTTGCGAAAGAACGACGATTCTGCGTTACTTTCGATTCTGCCACTGCCAAGAATGCAGCTCAAAATTTGAATTTCCCGCCAACGCTTCACTGCAAAAACTGAGGTCGGAGACATAAGCGCAAATGAACAACGTCTTGCCACTTGTTTCATGGCTCAGTGCATGTGCGCTGCGTTATGGCCCTTATCTTCGCCGGTTCGATTCCTGTCACCGCCAAACGTTTTGTTCGTGTGAAAATGAGGAGTTGTGGCAGGTTGTGGCAGAAACAAGTCGCCAGTGTGCCTTTAAAGGATGACTACGGGCAATAAAAATTGGTCCCGCCACGAAGTCCCTGGGACGTCTTTCAAGTCGCAATATCTCTGTTATTTCAAAAGATATCAAAATGTTTTCAATGCGTTATTGGATTGCTTTTGAGAGTTCCCCGAAACTGCGTTGACCGAATTTGGAAAACTTCATTTTTAGCGAGTTATAGCCTTACTCCAATATGGACTAAACCTGTAATTTCGAGAATAACTCATTTCAAACAAAATTTCAGAACTTTTTATTTAGTCTGTGTTTCTAGCCATTATGTAAGGCATCTGTTAGAGCAAAAATTGTGGCATAAAGAAATATTGCCCGGATACATCCTTTAATCACCCTTATATGCGATAAATTGAATTGAATTGAATTGAATTGAAACTCCGGAATTCTTCACGTCAAGAATGGTACTCTAATGGTCCAGGAATGATTACCGATCAAGTATCGTCTTCTCACCACTAACCTCGTCAGCCTACCTGTCTTTCCCCGGCGTTAGCCTATTATGTATCTAGCATCTTAGGCACTACTGTATGCTTCATATCATTAGAGAGGGCGCGCAGCGCCCTCTTTTTTGGCTTAGGATAGGGCTCGCGCCAGAATTTTCAATAAGCGATACCCAAAGGTCATGTTAGCAACCATGTGAACTCATCCAAACCATGTTAGTTAGATTCGCACCGTTCCGTAGGCCATATCACTGGTCGATGGCATCTTTGTATCTTTTCTCCGAAAGAAGTTATGAGCGATCGCGCGCACCCAAGAGGTGAGAGGCCAGCGCTTCCTTCCTTCCTTCCTTCCCGTCACGCAGACCGCCGACTTTTTCCAACGTGCACCCAACTTGCACCCAGCGTGTAGCCAGCCTTGCCGCCGCCAGCGTCTAATTCGCGCCGGGTTTGCATATTTTGGCTGGTTCACTATAACCAGGACGAGGCGCGATACCGACTGGTAGAAAACATGTGAAAACGTTTTCAAAACGTAACGACAATTCGTGAATACTTGTGATCTTCAAAGAGAGAGGGAGAGAGAGAGAAATAACAGGAGAGAAAGAAGAAAGCGAGAGAGAGCGGGGGGGGGGGTAGGGAGAGAAAAGTGAGTGAGTGAGTGAGTGAGTGAGTGAGTGAGTGAGTGAGTGAGTGAGTGAGTGAGTGAGTGAGTGAGTGAGTGAGTGAGTGAGTGAGTGAGTGAGTGAGTGAGTGAGTGAGTGAGTGAGTGAGTGAGTGAGTGAGTGAGTGAGTGAGTGAGTGAGTGAGTGAGTGAGTGAGTGAGTGAGTGAGTGAGTGAGTGAGTGAGTGAGTGAGTGAGTGAGTGAGTGAGTGAGTGAGTGAGTGAGTGAGTGAGTGAGTGAGTGAGTGAGTGAGTGAGTGAGTGAGTGAGTGAGTGAGTGAGTGAGTGAGTGAGTGAGTGAGTGAGTGAGTGAGTGAGTGAGTGAGTGAGTGAGTGAGTGAGTGAGTGAGTGAGTGAGTGAGTGAGTGAGTGAGTGAGTGAGTGAGTGAGTGAGTGAGTGAGTGAGTGAGTGAGTGAGTGAGTGAGTGAGTGAGTGAGTGAGTGAGTGAGTGAGTGAGTGAGTGAGTGAGTGAGTGAGTGAGTGAGTGAGTGAGTGAGTGAGTGAGTGAGTGAGTGAGTGAGTGAGTGAGTGAGTGAGTGAGTGAGTGAGTGAGTGAGTGAGTGAGTGGGTGAGTGAGAGTGAGAGAGAGAGAGATAGAGAGAGAGAACAATAGCGGGAGAAGGGAGAGAAATCAGTGAGATAGTGAGACAGTGAGAGGTGAAGATGTATAGTCATACTTCAGCGTATAGTAAAAATTTCAATGAAATTTAACAAAAACACATACATTTTCTTTAAAAAAAAGTACTTGCGTAAAGAGATTCACTTTGTCTTAACCCAATGCAACAAAAGCACATGCATAAAACATAAAACGTTTACAAATACTAACACAAACCTGCGCCTCTCTCTCTCTCTCCTAATATTGACGTTATGTATAATTTTTTGTATCCTTTTAAATATTTCAAATGTTACTTTAACAGTCCGGTATGCGCAGGTTTGTGTTAGTATTTGTAAACGTTTTATGTTTTATGCATGTGCTTTTGTTGCATTGGGTTAAGACAAAGTGAATCTCTTTACGCAAGTACTTTTTAAAGAAAATTATGATTGTGTTGTCATATCATATTCAGATATAACGATTCCGGATATACGATTGATTGATTACTCGTGTGCGCATGTCCCTCTGACGCTAGTCGGGTGACAATTTACGCTTTCCTCATAATAGGCTATTCTAAATAAATATTATTATTTTAAATGTGCGTCGTTCCGTCGTTGCAGGGTGTTCTTCTCTTTCGTTTCGGCCCCGTCGCCGTCTGACGTTTGACGTCTCTCTAATCTGTTCTGACGCCGAGTTGCGTCGTTGTGAGTATCGCTCCTCTATTATGACGCCTCCCACAGCTGACACGCTAATCCCTTGTCTCTCCTTCTTTTTCATGTTCTACAATTGGAACACGGGCAACGCGCGGCTTGCATTTAGCATATTGCCGCAGATTCTATAGCATAGAGACCGCAATGTCTGTTTCGCACCGCGCGATGGCCGATTCTGCTTTATTGCTCGTGTTATGGGGAATGAGTGGGAGGCTGCATTTGCAATGACGTGTTTTTTTCGTTCGTTTATTGATTGAAACTAATATAACTGGAGCAGGCTTGCTGTTTTGTGTCGTCTGGGGCGTGCTATATGCTGCAGCGGCTAGCAACAATATGTGGATTTTGTTAGCGAGAGGGAGGGGAGAAAAAGAGAGAATGTAGGATGGTTCAAAGCGACAAGGGCTTGGGTCATGTCGTATCATTCGGCCGTGCAAGCGCGCCAGCACTTTCTCTTATCACGATATCACGTGAAATTCCCCTTATAGCTCGCTCCCCATCCGGGAATTCGTGTGATAGTCCCGCGTCCCGTCATATCACTTCCCCTTTCCTTCCCATTTCCTCTCTACGTGCGAACGAGCCGTCGAACCCGTTGATAGTAGCACCTCTCATCTTTGCGCTTGATCTCCGCGTGTGCCCGCCATGAGCTCACAGACGCGTAGCGCGTAACAGCCGGGTAATTAAGTGATTCGATCGGGTTGATGGAGTGAGTCCACGATGTTGCACTGAACACATGGTATCCGAGTGCGAGAGAGCGAGAGACAAGCGGTAACTAGTCTGATCTATGTTCGTTTGCGACAAGAGAAGCGCAGCTGTCTGCTAGGCATGTGAACGGGAGGCGGCACGCGACTCACGCGCTGGTGACGGAGCAAAAGAGGTGCAAACGAGCACTGGCATTGTTGTGTCGCCGCCGTTGTTGACAGGCTCTCTCAACTGACAGCGTGCAGTTTTGCAGCTTCACATCGTCCATGGACTGAGTGAGTCGTGAGCTGTGATGCGATAGAGTGCTTTGCCGTAAGTAGTCTTGTCCTTTCCTCCTCCCCTTTCCTCCCCTTCTCTCTCTCTCTCTCTCTCTCTCTCTCTCTCTCTTTCTCTCTCTCTCTCTCTCTTTCTCTCTCTCTCCGTGTCCATGTATGCTATAAGTGCGTCGCCCGGTCGCATGCATGCACTTGTTGTTGTTAATGTTGCTGTTTACGGGCGCCTGCCTCGGCTGTCCTTTGCGGCTGCGGCCGCGACAAGCAAGCGCAGTCCTTTTCGGCTCGCACTCGCACTTTGTGTGTATCCGTGTTCTACTCTATCGCCTCGGTCGCTGTCCCTGCGGGTATTCAGAGTAAGCTCCATGTTTGTCACTTTGAGTGAGCAAGTGTGAGTCATGGACGATGTGCGAAGCTTGTACTTGCCTGCACTCACTCAGTCTTCGGTCAGCCGCGACTTTTTCCATTATGTGCGTGAGTCTTGTTTTGGTCGAGACGGAAGCTTGAGAGTGAGGGCGGAATAAGGGAAAGGGAAGAGGAAGACAGCGAGAGAGCTCCCCTTCCTCCCTTCCTCGTTGGAATCCCGTGTCGTTCTTGCGTTGCGTGCACGTGCTGAGTGAGTGATTCAGAAGAGGAAGGAAGTGTTGTGGAGTGGTGAAATAGATATCTGTGGTCGTCTGTGTTCGTTTATTCGCTTGTATCTGTGCGTATCCACTAGCGACCCGTGAGCCGTGAGAGAAACAGCTTCTGTCGCGAGAGAAACAGCTTCTGGGGGTATAGTTCTGTTCCTCTAGCGTAAAAAGGGCATGCGTACCTGATGAAGCGACTTTTTCTTTGCTTGCAGAGTGTCACGTCGAGAGTGCATGATCCGTGACTCTCTTCGGTATTTATAGCCAAACGATGTTTATAGTAGTAAGTGTGTTTGGATTAGACAATTGACCGCATTGTTTGGACGAAGCGAGCGGAGGCGAAGACGTGCCTGCGTGTGAAATACGACTTCGGATATGTTTTCCTTCTGCACTCCCGATCTTTTCGGCACGTTCCCAGGCATTGTGAAAGGTCAGAGTGGTCACCGGACGCGTTGGCGTTGAGACCAACGCGTCTGTGGTTCCATTCTTCCTCCATCCTCATCCCGAGTCCATTGAGTGTTGCCGGCGAAAGTGCATCCGTGCTCCATCGGATGCTAAACGAGGAAAATGGAGTGTAGATGTTCTGTGCTGATTGTCAAGTTGTGTGTTCTCACATAGCCCATGTTTAAGGGTCTGATCTTCGTTCGCCGACGGTCTTCAGTCTAGTCGTTTGCTCGGCTCTCGTCTCCCCTCCCACTCAGAGCACGTGAATGTGTGTGTGTGTCGTGTTGTGACTGCCTCGTCGTCGACCCGTCTGCTCCCTCTCACTCCCCAGTCACGTGCCGCCCGTCGCCGTTTTTCACGACAGGCGCCTCAGAGTTCCTTGAATCTACACGGTCGGCGAACGGAGAGAGGGTGAGTCACGAGGTGTTCGTGGAAGGAAATGGCGAGGGCATAGGAAATGAGAACGGAGAGCGAGCCAAGCGTTTTTTTGCATCGACATGAACATTGCATGCGCTCACACATCGAGAGTCCGCAACATGCACTCTCCCTGCTTCTTGCAGGATGAGTGATTGTGAGTCTGCGAGTCTGCGAGTGCGTGTGCGACTAGTCTGCAGACAGGGCGGCGTCGTTCTCCCTTTTTCGTCCTCCTTTTTCTTGGTTCGATAGACGAACGCTGTTGTGTCGGCTGGCATGTGAGTGCACTCTGTCTCTAGCCTGCACGCAGGGCGCGCGTTCACTGATTTGCGTGACGGTAGACGCACGCGACGCACACGCAACGCGTCTCCCATGTTAAAGAAAAGTACGCTCAGCATAATTGTCATTTTTTGAGAGGATGCGAACATGGTCTCATGGTCTAGTGGTTAGCGAGAGCGGCCAGTGATCTGTTTATCGCAGGTTCGATTCCGTTCGCTGCCACAAGTTTTGTCAAATTGTTTGAGCCATCCGCGACGCGGAACTGATGCGCAGCGTGCGTCTGACAATGAGTTCACCGGTCAGTGAACAAATGAGTGACACTACGGCCGGGCCGTGTGGCCACGCGGGCCGCCGAGAGACGCGAGGATTGGATGCTGAATTAGCGATTGGGTGTCCTTAGCGGAGCAGCCTTCTGTACTTCTGTTCACCTGACCGTATTTCAGTCGGTGAGTAATCTCCAGTGGGCGAGCGAGCGCTACATTCGTAAGCTCAATGCCTATTCTTCATTCTTCGTTATTGTGTGGGAGTGTGATAATATGCGGGTGATGCATGGAATGGCCGCGGATGAGGAGTCAATCCGGAAATTGGCATTCTCTATATGCGGATGATGTGAGGGTGGGGAAAGAGGGAAATGACAGTGATGTTAGAGCAGGCAGCGACTGGCACTGTTTATGCGCACGCTTGGCTATATGGGAATTGTAAACAGCAGATGTGGTGCGGGAGAAAGTGAGAGCAGAGAGCAGGAGCTCGTGGCTGGTGAAATGTGACGCGCGGTCAACATGGATAATTGGAGGGAATGAGGCGGAGAGACGGAGAGGGGAGCCCTTTAGAGAGAGAAAGAGGGGAGGGATCGATGTCGTGGGGTCTGCGGCTGCTCGAGCGAGAGAAACAGGGGGAGACTGCGCGGATGGTTGCAAGCGGCGGCGGCGGCGGCGGCGAGCCATGCCGCGCACTTTGCACGTCTCCTATTCATCGACCACTGCTTTGCACGTCTCCTCTCTATCGACCACTGCGCATTATCGACCATCGACCCTTCTCTCTCTCTCTCTCTCTCTCTCTCTCTCTCTCTCTCTCTCTCTCTCTCTCTCTCTCTCTCGCTCCTGCACGCACGCGACTAGTTGTTGTGGCTCTCATTTGTCGCTCTGCTCTTCCTCGTTTTCTCGATTCCAGATGTGATCTTGTGCCAGAGAAGGGCGCACTCGCCTTTTTTTCGTGCCTCTCGGCTCCCGCTGCTGGCTGCAATTAGAATGTGTCCAGGAGGGCTGATGAGAGAGAGAGAGAGAGAGAGAGGTGCTTTTCGGAGGTATCGCAATATGGTTGACGCGAGAGAGCGTGAGCTCTCTGCTTCCCCTCTGTTCAGAGATACTCGCATATTCGATTGCGTGGTGAAATGAGGAGGAGTGGACCCTGTCCTTTTGTGAAGCCACTGCCTCGAGCCCTCTGGGCACCCATTCCGATGTCTCTCTCTCTCTCTCTCTCTCTCTCTCTCTCTTTCCTCTCATATTCGATAAATGTGCAATATACTCGTTCAATTAGTCAATGTCAGGCCGATGTAGGTTCAGTCCGACCTTTGTCGAATTTATGTATTTCTCTCATTCCGTGTTAGTCATACGCTGCATTGGCATTGTTTCTCGGAATGCTAAATGTCGTGTGTATGTGATAGGCCTACAACTGTACGTTATATTTGTCGACTACAAGAAGGCGTACGACAGTGTGGAGTTCGACGACGCATGGAGCTCTCTGGCAGAAGACAAAATGGATGCGAGCTACATACGGCTAATGCAGGCAATCTACTCTACTGGAAAGACGCGAGTGGCACTACGACACTCGAAGGCTGACATCTCTATCGGAAAAGGATCTCGGCAAGGCTGCCCCCTCTCACCTTACATCTTTAACAGCGTTCTCGCGAAGGTGTACAGGACAATGGATTTCAAGTACAGCGGCGCCGGCTTCGATATCGACGGAAAGCAGCTGACACACCTCGCCTATGCGGATGACGTGGCTGTCTTCGCGAAATCTGCGTCGGCAGCAGAAAGGATGCTTAAGGACATTGCCGAGAAAAGCAAGAAGTACGGACTGGAGGTGAACAGAAAGAAGACGATGGTGATGACGAACGCACACAAGACGGAGATTACCCTCGACGGAACGAGGAAAGAATATGTGGACGAGTTCAACTACCTCGGGAGGTTGCTGAGCTGTCAGAAGAACGACGTGGACGAGATCACCCGCCGCATCCAGAGTGGCTGGGCCGCGTTCCAACGACACAAGCATTTCTTGACACTACGACGAGCTCCGATGCGACTCCGCAGGAAGGTCTTTCGCGCCGGAGTACTTCCCTGTTTGACGTACGGATGTGAGACATGGAGTCTCCCCCCAAAACGAACTCATGCGACTACGGACAGCGCAGCGGAAGATGGAGCGCCAGATGCTGGGAGTCACCCTACGCGACCGGATCCGGAGCAGCACTATTCGGCAGATGACTCGGCTACGAGACGTTCTGCAAGAAGTACGACACCGGAAATGGAAGTTCACGGAACGACTCTACAATGCGGACGGCCATCGATGGGCAAAGGCTACAGTCAATTGGACCCCCAAGAAGACTGGACGACCTGGACGACCACACAAGTAGTGGGAGGATGACTTCGTAGATGCCTTCGATCTACCGAGGACACATGCTCGCAAAGAATGGAGACGGACAGTGACCAACGACCGCCGAAAATGGAACGATCTCATTTCCCAGCGCTAACCAAACCATCTCTCATGCGTGCAATATGTACATGAATAAGCGATTCTGGATAAATATTTGATTTGATTTGATTTGATTTGATGTGATAGGCATGAACATGTGAGAGAGACTGTCGGCGTCTTTCCATGATCGCAGCTTGTGTGCCTGTGTCGTATAAGGTGTTGTGAAGGTGTTGTGAGATAGGTGTTATAGGTGTTGTGAAAGCCACGAGTGATAGAAAAAAGAAGTGTGCTAATCGAAATGCCTCTCTTTACTTTCGAAGAAGTTGGCTTAGGCTTATGGGAATGCGGGGATGATTCCGATTTCCGAGAATTCCACAATTGAAGTGTTTCGTTTTTCGAAACACACAGACGGTTGAGCTGTTCCACCGACTGAACTTTTCCCAATTATCTTTCTCCCCTGGGGCGCTTTGTACTTTTGTACTTTTTTAGGAGCTTCGCAGTTGTGTCTGCAAAGCTGAACTCGTTGAGTCTTTGGGGCGGGAGCTCGGTGTGAATGAGTGTGGTGTGAGATCATTCGTGCGCCCAGCGCCCCGAGCCTCGGGCCTCGGGCACACATAGTGCGTGCGTCCTTGCCTCGCTCGCCTCGCTCGCCTCGCCTCGCCCTGCGTCCACCGCCACTCTATCCCTTGCACCGCACGTTCTCATGTACTCGTGTGTTGTTGCCGTCTGCCATGGTTCACAATGACTGTGTGCCTGACGACGAGAGAGCACGACGAGAGAGTGTGTGGGGGGCGGAGCGCCAGCCGTGGAGAGGGGGACGAGAGTGAGGCGAGCTGGGAGGGCGGCCCGTGGCGATCAGCTGATGTGGCTGCACTTGCCTCGGCTGTCCTTCGGAGGGGCGGAGGGAGCAAGGCGAGGCGTATATAATGCCGAGGACGAGGAGGGTTCGGCCCGACCGACACTCCCTCCAGCCAATGCTCCTGCTCCGTTGCGGCTCCATTCCTCTATTTCTCCTCCTACCGTCTAATCACAAGTCACAAGTGTGTATTGTTGCTGTATACACATTTGTTAGTAGTGTCTAGTGTGTCTCGTTTTGCGATTGTGTGTGTGACGTTTTTGTATTTATTTCTCTTCCGACATGTGACTCTTTCCTCTTTTTCTCTTAGGCGAGAGAGTGTGATTGGTCAAGTGATACACGCTCTCTCTCTCTCTCTCTTTCTCTCTCTCTCTCCTGCCTGACCTGCCTGGAATCAGCTGATTGCAGTGTTTCATATTTCATAGTGCAGGGGAGGCGGAGTGTGTCGGCTGTCACGCCTCCCTATCTCTTCAGTGTTTTCGTATGAGTCACTCTGTCGGCATGGTTGTGGAGTTGTGGCGTGTTTCGTACAGTCTCTTATAGCTGTTTGCATGCGTATATCTACTGTTTGTGTACTTGTTTTCGAAAGTGTCCTTTTGCTCGTCGCTCGCTCACTGCGTTATTGCTTTTCTGCTTCGTCCGGTGTTTTGGTGCATGTGTGTGTTTGTGGGTGTACGCATTGTGTTGTTATGAATGAGATTCTGTTCTCTTTTCTCTTCTATTACGACTGTCGCATGGTCTCTAGATCTGATTTCACGCGGAAGGACGGAAATCAAATTTGCATATTCATAGTTTGTTAATGTTTTGTTGACCTCTAAGTTTCCTCTTCCGCTGTGTTTCCGTCTTTGCTTCCGCCGTCTGTTTTGGTGTGCGGTTGTGCGAATGTTGTGTGACGTCCTGTGTGGACTCGTGGACTTTTCGGTCATCTCAGTTGGCAGGCGGCCCCGCCTCCTCCAGTCATTCCCACAATCTCCTCCCTCTCTCCTCTTGCACGCACACACTCCCTCCCCTCTCCCCTCACCCTCCTTCCGCACACTGCCCTTAAATGTCTCTCACTCTCACTGTCTCCCCAGCGTTCCTCGAAGTGTCTCTGGCCATTTCGAAATGTCTCGTCGGTCACCCCGTCTGTTTCCGTCCCCTTTCTATTGCACGTGTCTTATCTACTCGTGACCATACATATTTCGCCATGTCTCTCATTTTGCATTCGTGTTTACTACTCCGTGTCCATTTCACAAGGTTGTGTAATTACGTGTATACTAATTACATGCTTGCAGGTGCTCACACCACCTCATTCTCCCCATTAGTTGAACGCGCGATCCGCGTTACGCTAATCTCGACACGGCGACAGCTGTGTGGCTACTGCTGCCACTTCCCCTGCTCGTCTAGCATGACTTCTGCCACCGTTGCCGCCCCGGCTGCTGCCGCTGCCCCGAAAAACAACAAGACCCTCGCCTGGTTTCGCGACGATCTATTCGACGGTACGTACGCTTTTTTCAAATTATTTTTTCATTGTTTGAAGGTGAATCTTGCGTTTTCTCAGTTTTTTTCTCCGTTTTTTACTCTGTGACACTTTGTATGGCAAAGGGCAAACAAATTTTCGGATCACCATTTCTCTCTGGTTACACTTGTACTTGTGAGTAGGGAAGAGAGGGGCAAGAGAGAGAGAGGGAGAGGGAGAGGGAGAGAGAGAGAGAGAGAGAGAGAGAGAGAGAGAGAGAGAAAGAGAGAGAGAGAGAGAGAGAGAGAGATAGTGGACGCGGGGGACTAGCCCGCAATCAGCTGATGACACGTGTTGTTCTAGTAGTCATGTACGCGTAGGCTGTGCGATTGTACTGTGTGAGGAGTCCCCCTACTGGTATTTCATAACTAATCAGCGCGATATTCGATGAATGATGACTTTCACTCGTCAGATCTATTTCACAGGTTTCCATAAAAGAAGTAGAGGTGTGGAATGGAAGTCTTGGCATTGAGTGTGTGGTTTGCAGCGTCGGCGTGCACTGACCCGACCCCCAAGGAGGCTGCGGCGATGGCGTGCGCCCGGAAGGGAGGCGAGGCGGGCGAGAAGAAGGCGCGCAGCCGCCGCGCCGCTCGCCGCACCGCCAAGAAACCCAGCACCGACAGCAGCTGCGTCTCCGACGAGTCAGCCTACTCCGAGGACGGACACGACGACCGACAGAAGATCGTCCAGGACTTCAAGGTGAGGCTGACTCGCGCACTCGCTCGCTTACCATCTTTCCTGGTTCAGGACGACTACTGGTACTATGACGTGGCGTCGAACGGCTACTACTACGAGCAGAACGGGGCCAAGGGATGGCGCCGACGCATGCCTAACGCCGTCGCACAGAAGCTCAGGGAGCAGGTGAGGAGGGAGCGAGTGGGAGAGAGGGGGGGGGGGAGATCAATAGGTCAACTCCACGTGCGTGTGCACTCTAGTTTTTGATGTCACCTTGTGTGTGAAAGAGGTAGAGGGAGAGAGAGAGAGAGAGAGAGAGAGAGAGAGAGAGAGAGAGAGGGCCGGTCGGTTGCTGGCGCTGACACAAACATGTTATTTGTGGGGTTGTATTGAGGGTGATCGCAAAATGTGAAAGTGTGGGAGAGAGTGAGAGATTGTTGACGATCGTGAATAGTAAAATGTGTGTGTGTGCGGAAGAGTAAGTAGGAGAAAGTAGTTGGCACTGTTCCGCATCCACGTTTTTTTCGCGCTGCGAGGGAGTGTTTGTGGAGAGTGGAGAGCGGAGTAGGGGGTGATACAACGTGACTCACATTGCTCCTTAAACTTCTGGTATCGTATGCGCGCAATAGCGCAACCGTTTCCGAACGATAAGCGCTTACCGTAAAGATCGCAATTTTTATGGTAGCTTTAGCGTCCAGAAACGGTAAGGACGCGCCAGGCTGATCGAAAAGCGCACCCCAGTGGTCTCATGATAGGGAGATGTTTATATAGTGAAATGTGTTCAATATGAACACATACGTTTCAAAATTAATTTTTTTTAGTGAAAGTATTTTACATCTTGTAATGTTACAAGGTTACGCATGCTGGCAAACTGCCTAATGCAGGCGTGTGTGAAAAGCGACACTCGAACGTCTTGGACAGGTTGTCGCGCTTTCTCGTATACTGGGCGGCCGCGGCAAATTCGCGCCGGGTTTGTGACATCTTTTGAAAGGCGCTGAAGATGGGTTCACGACCGATGACCATATGTTCATACCGTATGGCAACCATAACAGTACAGTGGGTTTTATCCGAGCCCGCTTCGGCTCGCTCGCGCGCGAAATTATCAGACAAACCGTTGTGTAACTTTTGTAGTGCGGTAAAAATCGCCTTATTGGTTGCATACGATACCAGAGTTTTACGGAGTGTAAGCATGGCGAGAGAACGAGAGAGAGCGAGAGAGCGAGAGAAAGAGGGGGGGGGGGGGTAGGGGTGACCGGTGACGAATATTGTTCGCGGAAGAGATTGCGATACAGTGATAGTCTGTAACTGATTCTCTTTCCCGGAGCTCGCCTCTCAGCAGCAGCAGAAGCCGTCTGCCACGGCGGCGGCCTCTCAGCAGGCGCAGCAGCAGCAGGCTGCGGCGGCGGCGGCGCTGCTCCAGCAGGCGCTGTTCGGCCAGCCGCACACCAAGTACTACGACGCCGACTCGGACGGCTACTTCTACGAGATGGCCTCCGTCGACGGCTGGAAGAAGCGCCAGCCCGGCGCCCAGCAGACGCCGCAGCAGATGATGAAGAAGCAGCTGCCCGCGCCGCCGACCCAGCTGGCGCACCAGCCCAGCTACGGCGCCATGCTTGCCAGGGGACAGATGCCCTCCAACTACGTCATTTCGGACTCGTCCGCTTCGTCCAGCGTCTCGGATGACGCGCCCCTGTTCCCGGAACTCGAGGAGGAGGTGAGTGGAGTGATCTTATCGTGTTGTATCAGTTCTAACCCTTTCGGTTGCAGCTGTCTCGTCCGTCGTCGCTGTCTCTGCCGAAGGGCGAGCTGAGCGGCTTCAACGTGGACAAGTTCATCGCGGGTCTGTCGTTCGGGGCGGGCGAGACTCCGCGGCTGCTGGAGGCGGGCACTCCTCGCTCGGCCGCCTGGACTCCGCGCGCCGACTGGGGCTTCGGAGCGATCGGACAGCGACAGGAGGACAGGGAGATGGAGGGCCTTCTCAAGGACATCGAGAAGATCTGGTCGACGCCCTGCGCCTAGACACGCATATACTGTACATAAGAGTGCATGTACAAAGTGGAGAGCATCCCCCTAGCAGCATTTAGGCAGTAGACAGACACAAGAACGAGGCTGTACAGAATTATTATGTAGCTAATAAGTAGAGTGTATAGATCTTCCCTTTTTCTTCCTCCCCCTCCCTCCCTCCCTTCTCTTCCCCCAACCCACCACATACACATACTGTCGGGTATCCGTGCAGCCCCCATCTATCCACGTTTTATAGCGCCCCTAATTTTCGAGTTTTTTTGTAGTAGTTGCATATTAATATACATGTATAATATATATGTATCACACCTCTCCTCCGTCCATGTTTTACCCCCTCATCATTCTTTTGGTAGTAGTTGCGTTCTTTTGTTAGCTTGATATACCCCGATCACCCTTCTCCAATTCACTTTGCCGGCCCCCGCCTTGTGCGCTCTCTGAAAGGAGACCCACGCCCGCCGCGAGCCATCTGTTGTTGTTTTGGGTTAGAGAAAACAGAAGAGATGCACAACGTGCACAGAAAAGAGACACAAAAACCCGCGTGCCCCGCGCGCCCCTTGAAACACTCTATAAAACATACGTTTTACGCGGCTTGGTGCTGTTGATTTTGGGGAGCAAGGGAAAGGAGAACGGGATGTGAACGAGGCGCTAGCATTGAACTGTTGTCGATCACACCATAAGTCTATCCACAGTAGTGCCTTTTAGTAACCTGCTACCGTTATATCAGGAAGAGAGAATCGATCAGATCAACAGTACAATATCACAGGACATACTTCTCTACCCGTAGTATCACGTAGTAATCTTTCATATCATGAGTACGGTGTTATGAAAAACAGTGTTGTTTGATTCACGGACTGAATCAGACTCAGAAACTAAAATAGCCGTTCAGAGGGCAGAGTATTCTCCAAAATAGAACGATTATCGTTTTATCAGAAATATGTTGGCACGTGTATCACAAGTTATAGTCGGATTGGATCCTATATGCCATCCGTGACATTTCACATGTTGTGCAGTTTCGTGCAACACAACATGCATGTCATCAAACATCCAAAATGCTTCCATAAGTAGGAATCGAACCCGTGGATAGGTCGCGGCAATTGTGCGCTGGCGGCGCGCACTACCACTGCGCCATAGAGGCAGTGGTTAAGAGATCGAAGAGAGAGCCCATCTAGCTCCACTGGCCTCTTCAGTGTACAATCACGAGCAATTAACGAGCAAACATATATGCGAAATTCAATGACCTCTGTGTATGAACTTCATTGGGGCAGTGGTAGAGCGCGCCACCAGCGCGCAATCGTTGCGTTCTGCCCACGGGTTCGATCCCCTCTCACAAAGCGTTTTGGATATTTGAAGTCATATACGTTGTGTTGCACGAAACTGAACAACATGTGAAATGTCACGGATGGCATATAGGATCCAATTCGACTATATGCATACTCAAATGGATAGAAAATAGATCTCCGACGTGTTCAACAACACACCACCAGAAACACCCGGGTTAGGGGGAGTGAGATGACAATATACACAACAAGTAATAAATAGTCGGACGGAACTCGAGGGGGCGTGGTCTATGGGGGCAGGACTTAGACTCCCGAGTAGAGCGAAAAGAAGTAGACGTAGAGAAGGAAGACGGGATAGAGGACGAGAGGTCGCTTCGCCTGAAGCTCTTCCACACACAGAAGGGTGCCCGCGCTGGAAAAAAAACTATGGATCTATATTCAATTATTGTTGTGTGCAACGAATCGATTAAAATCAATCAATACTCACCTGTACACGGACCAGGCGATGCCAAACACGCCGAGTCCGAGAGAGAGCATGCGAAAACTGAAAAGGTTTACGAATGAACTATATTTGAATAAAGAAAAAAACTTTCGGGCAAACGACAAAGGAATCACACAGAGATAATAAAACAGAGTACTCTTTCGACCCTGCTGGTTCCAATCCCCCCAGTCAGAAAGTTGGAATTCAGAATCCGCATAAAAAGGAATGAGCAAGAATAGAATAAACAAAAAAAATGAATAGAATAAACAAGCCAGAATAAGCAAGGGACTACCTGGAGAAAACGGGGATAATAGCTCCGACACAGACGAGTGGAATCAGACAGTAGCCGACAATGCCCAGCGCCTGAAACACGACATACCTACAGCATGTAGCAATGCCGAATTGCTCTATCACGCAAAAGGGCTATCGATTACGGTATATTATGCTTTATCACATCAAGACTACCGTATCACATATCACGACACGACACATGTTTCGCGTCATTTACAGGATCTAGGGTATACGGTATACATAAAACGCTATCGGTAATAGAACGCGTTGGACGGATTCAACAACGTAATCTGTATGAATCAACCAACAACGTACTCTGTATGACTGTATGAATAGAGTACATAGAGTAGTGGCCCGCCTACCTGACTGTATCTGACCTCGCCTCCGAGGGCGCGCGCGAGGAAGAAGACAAAGAACGAGCCGCAGAACCACATGGTCAGGATCCACGACAGAACCTGCCAGACCAATAGGAATAGAGTAATTAGAATCTTCCGATCAATAAATGACCGATATCAAATCAAACAATATTCACACTCGTACGTATGTGTGCATGTGGTTACACACACAGGAGCTGTCAAACAATCACTATCGAATGAATCAATCGATACTCACGCTCATCTGTCCGTAGATGGAGAGGAGTGCGTATGCGAGGACGACCATGAGTGGCCCCCAAAAGTCGGGAGACTCGCGCACGATAGACAGCTGCAATGAGTGGATGGACATCGTGCAATCTTGGAATCCAACACCTCATACTACGAAGTTTGAAATTTGTTTCATCAGAAGCCGTAGGACTTCGGATACATCTGACTCTTTACACTTCAAAGTAAGGTATTAATTGAAAAACAGTGAAAAGTTACTGTTATTGGCACATATAGTTGCTCCCCCGTTTTGGCGGTAGGCAAGTTGTGAATCGTCATTCTTTTATTATGCACAAGCGCATACTTGATGCGTTGAACAGTTGACATTTTCTTCATTGCGCACTCTCAAAACCGGTCGACCGGTGTCTGTTGACCGATCAGTGACGATAAGTTTATGGAAATGTCATGCAAATGAGCCTGTTCGATACAGTATACGTGAACCTAAGAATGGAAATAACTCTTTCCAAACTTCATGAAATTGCACAAAAAATTGATATGAGGTTCTTGGATGGGTTCCCTACAAATCTCGGGGAGCGGATTTCGCAAATTGTTTCTCAGAGGAGAGATAATTAATAAAATGCTAATTACATTGGAGTCATGATCGATATCAAGTACCAGTTGTCTATTGACACCTATAGGGACTTAGTTGGCACATTACTAAGATCATAGTATGATGTTGAACAGTAGTTTTCCCTATGAGAAGACACAGTTCGCTAAATAACTCCACAGTCGCTTCATGAAAACCGCTCAAACTTCGTCAGTAGGTGGTTCTTGACTCCCACTACAACTCTCGGAGAGCACATTTGTGATTTTGTTTCTCCTATTACAGAAATTTTCAACTATATATAGCAATCCTGGGAATGAGGCGCATGTGCATAATTTTCTCATCGGTCTGCGTCATTTCTTCGGCCAGAGATAATTCGCCTACCGCGAAAACGGGGACCCACTATACAATATCAATATGACACCTATACCCAAGATGAAACGTATGAAACATGTAATAGATTTCATAATTGCAAAACTACAAGTAACGCATTCTAAGTGAAGGTAGAAATAGAAAATTAAAAAAAAAAACAATAAAAATAAGCAAATATAAGTACCTTGAGTCGAAAGTAAGGGAGGGGGAGTAGAACGCAGCGCACCTTGTAGTAGATGTCCGTCAGGTCAATGTCCAGCTCCTCACTGCAAAAAGGAGCTTCTCTCTCTCCCCCCGCCCCTCACTCACAGCAGGGGCGTCTGGTTCTCGTCGTCGTCGTTCACCTCCAGCATCCATCCGAACCCCTTGCTCTCCAGGAAACGTCCCGCCGGGCCTGATATATGTGATACAGAATATGGTATAAAAAGTAGGACTAAAAATGATTTGATAAATAACTATAAGAAGAACAACAGGAACAACAGGAACATAAACGAACCCGACATCGACAAGAAGGAGAAACACTGTCTCACCGGCGTTGAGCTTGTGCGACGTGCCTCCGAATCCCATG
>CAWZYM010000440.1:2500-32500 GCA_963966185.1 Rhabditoides inermis | reverse complement strand
CACGTGATCATATCGAGAAAAGGAGATGCTCCCTTGCAGTCCCCCATCCGTCTCTACCTGCTGTCCGCGCAGATGCTGTGTGCCAGTGCCTCCAAGATCGACTTCCTCCATCTGTCCATCGACCTGGTGAAGAGGATACAGGTGGGACATGTTTATCGCTAAAGAAGAACAGCGTCAACTACATATAGTGATGGAGCATAGAATGTTGAGAATGCTTCCAGAACACTCTCACCCGCTCCCCGTCCGTCCGCCCCTGCCCCACCAAGTCCACCGACACAGAATCCGCCAGGTGGGTCGTAGGGAAAAGCTCGGATAACAAGGCATTTCGAAATCGAAGGGTAGTCGGAAGTGTTCCGACGGGAGTGTGTTGAAGAGGTTGACCCACCTTCAGCGGACATAATAGGTCTATAGGTGAGATGAGAAATGACTTGCAGATCGGAGCTGATGCGTGCTGTGGAGCCGCACCTCGGGATGGCCTCCTGGCTGCCATCGAGTGCGAGTGCCAGAGAGGGCAGCGGCAGCCAGTACAAGGCCAGGAGCGGGTCAGTCAAATCAAATCAAATGTTTATCCAGAATCGCTTATCATGTACATATTGCACGCATGAGAGATGGTTTGGTTAGCGCTGGGATCGGTTAGCGCCAGGAAAGTTGCTGTGTAGTTCAGCTGTCTACTGCTTGATGAGAAAGAGATTTTGAGAAAAAAGAGAACGATAAACTACTAGAAATATATAATATATTTCCAGTTCTGGCTACGCGACAGCGTCGGGCACGAACGGCGGCGGCAGTGTCTCCATGCTCACCAAGTATCAGGTGAGAATAAAGCATAATCCAATTACTGAAAGTCCTTTTTTCCACTTCAAATAGGTCGAGATCTACGTCTTTTACGTTCCTTGATTTATATTTTCCAATTTTCATACGTGCACACTCTCACTTTCTTTCCCTTCTTCCAGATGATGATCGATCTGGCGGGTGCGTTCGGAGAACTCTTCGCCCGCATAGATGCGCCCATCAAGGTACGCGGGACGAAAAGGGGCGGGGCTTCAGGTGTTAAGACGTGATGAGAGTAGTGGGCGTGGTCAATGTGGGCGTGTCCTAGGATTTCCGCCTGGACATGGCGGACCTCGGCCGACGCGTGCAGGAGACGCAGAGGGATCTCACGCAGCGGCGGTGTCTCATCGCCGGCGAGAAGATGGAGGAGCTGGTCAAGGAGTGAGTGGGCGGGGCGAGAAGGGGCGTGGCTTACCGTGCACATTCCAGCTGCATGTCACTGGAAACGCGGCTCGGCATGCATTCGGCCGTTATGGACGAGCTCCAGCCGGAGATGCAGGTGAGAGGGGCGGGGCTAGAGTGGGCGGAGTCTGATTGTTTCCATTGCAGCACATGTGGCAGGAGCAGTTGGACCGGGTGCGCCGGCAGCAGATCATATTCAGGGAGAAGGTGAGCTATAGATTGAGAGAAGGGGCGTGACTTGAAGGGGCGGAGCCTATTGTTTCTCTCCAGATGGACGACGTGTTGGGTATGCGGGACACGGCCAGGCAGATCCTGACGGGAGCCCGACAGCTCGCGCCTTTCGCAGCCTGCATCGAGAGGATGACGGCGGCCATTGATCCCAAGTGAGCGTCCTCTCTCTCTCTCTCTCTCTCTCTCTCTCTCTCTCTCTCTCTTCTCTCTCTCTCTCCGTGAAATGTGTTCCTCTACTTCCCCCCTTGAGACGCTGCCACCCTCCGGATCCCGCCCCGATGGAGTCGATATGCCTCCAGATCACGGGCATGGAGCCCGACAGCCAGCAGAGGATACAGGCAATTGAGAAGGTGGGGGGAAGAGAGAGAGAGATGGAGAGAGGGAGTGGGAGAGAGGAAGAGAGAAAGAGAGATTGAGAGAGAGATGGAGAGAGGGAGAGGGAGAGAGAGAGAGAGAGAGAGAGATTGAGAGAGAGGGCAAAGGAAGGATGGGAAGTTGTCCCTTCCAGGAAGAGCAGCACCGTCGCGCGGCTCAGGAGGCGGCGAGACGAGAGGAGGAGGCCGAGCACGCCGGGTGCGTGCAGAAGCTGCGGCCGAAGAAGGTGGGAGAATCTCTCTCTCTTTTTTTCTCCTTGTGCTTCTCTTTCTAATGTATCACTTTCTTCTGTTCCCATTCACCTGACGGAGTCGGAGCAGGAGGACCAGGCGGCAAGGCGGCAACCAGGTGAAATACGGAAAGTTGCAACTTGCTTTTTCAGGGTGGTCAGAAGCAGCGTCGCGAGCGCATTCTTGTGAACACTATCCGGGAGCGGAGTCCGGGCGGGACAGACATCGCGCTGCTGTCACCGTGCAACAGACACAGGATGTGGGTCGGCCAGATACATTTTCGAATCACCTTGTTGGTGATCTGGCAGTCGCAGACCATTTCATTCTCCCCGTATGCAATCAGAGAAACAACGAAGAATCAGCTTCCTCGTGCCAATTGAAACCAAAAGAGAGTACTGGTCTGCTTGCAGCTCTCCCTCTCTTCGCGAGGAGCTACACAGCGAGTACGGGGAGTGGGCAGCGGACAGAGTGGACTCGCCCCTCCCCGAACACTCATCCGAGACAGACCCCACAGAGCAGTCGCCGGAGGGCGCAGAGTCCGATGAGGTTGGATATCGGGTGATATCATTGATGATATTCTGTGATTATAGTGTATTAACTCATATCAAAACAAGTTTTCTTCAAATTGTGGGCCTTGTGGATTTATCTAATCGATATTAGCAAAGGGAGTTCAAAAAAAATTTCCTATAGGTTCTGGCGGAAGTGGAGATGATCTGTCACGCTCGCAGCGCGAGTGCTGAGTGCACGCGAGGCAGGAGGGAGGTAAGCCACGCTCACCCGAGTCCCGCCCCTCATTCATGGTGATTACAGTACACGTCGGTCAACTCGCCTGTGTGGTCGCTGCACAGCCAGCTGCCGTCTCGGCCCTCTAGCGCCCTCTCGCATAGGGTGATCGAGGTATCGCCTGGTTATCGATCGACTAAATCATTCGATATTTAGAACGTCGGGGCGAGTCGGGAGTCGATGCTGCGCTCGCTGCAAGACCTGTTTGCTGAACAGCGAGTAAGTGATGGACGCTCCGCCCACATTTGCTCCGCCCCTCTCCATTTCAGGCGTTCTCGGACGATGACGCGAATATGCTGGCAAGTGCAGTGAAGATTGCGCAGAAGCGTCCTACGAGGAGGCAGCAGAGATTGCCGGACAAGAAGGCCCCGCCCACTCCGGCCACGCCCCCACAGGCCCCGCCCACGCCGGGCACGCCTCCCACACACGCGAATGGGAAACTGGGGTTGATCCCGGCAAGCCTGCTAGCTCAGGTGAGTGTCCCTTCTCTCTCTCCCTCCATCACTCCCTCCATCTCTCTCTTATCATCTCTTCTTCTCTGGTTCCCTTTCCCTCCCCCTCTCTCTCACTCTCTCTCACTCTCTCTCTCTCTCTTTCTATCTCTCTCCCCCTCCCTCCCCTCTCTCATCCATCCTCTCTCAGGTGCCCTTCCTTCCCCGTCTCGAGGGCGTGGCAGCTGACCAGGTGGAGGCTAAGGAGCGTCTGCTGTGGAGTCTCAAGGAGAGAGTGAGCAAGTACGACGCCAGTCCCAGTCCCGAGAGGCAGACTTGATAAGCTACGCCCACTTCCACTCCGCCCCTTTTGTACAGAAACTATGGTCGTCCGTGCCTTGTAGATTTTATAAAGGGACTATATTACGTATTTATTGTTTTATCAATGTGCCTTGTACATATGGGTGTAACATTACATCTAGTCATATTACTAATAAGTGATTTATTGCTGAATAAACGAATCTCTCGTGTGCAGACAAATAACCGCCACGTCTTTCAGAATGAACTATAAGTTTCATCAATTATCAGTCCACGTCTGTCATCAGGATCGGCGCGAAGCGCCGATCGTTTGGGTCCTATCCAGCGGCGCTCAAAGCCGCTCCGCCCGCAGGGCCGCCAAAATCGCTTGTAAGTCATTTAAATAATAAATGTTTCAGTATTATATCATGCTATTGTCTCTAAATCGTCCGTTGAACAACTATAAACCAAAACAAAACATGAAACAATAGTTTAAGACCCAAAAATATGTTCGCATGTTAGGTCTGCACGTCTGTGAGGTATGCTGCTGGTCGCTGATTCATTGAAAGACCCGCTCACTAGCCCCGCCCCCGCGCGCTCATTGGTTCGTGATGCGGAATGTGTGCGGGAGAGCGCGATAATGTGCCCACTGTTTGTGATTTGCGTCGTTGTTCACGCGCGTTGTATTGTTGTTGTTATTTTTGTTGTTTAAAATACAATAGCGTTTGCAATAAAGAAAATTTCTTCGAAATTCAACAAAAGGACATTCATTCTCTTTTAAAAAGTACAAGCGTAAAGCACCTCTGTTTGGGTCTATCTCAATTCAACAAAAGCACATGCATAAAACTATTATTTCTACACTAAACTATAAACACAAACCTGCTATCTCAAAACGATCACAAATACATTGACAATAAAATGCAAAGCTGAATATACTATTGCACACACACACACACACATTATATACTCACATTCTATCAACCCGTTTATCAAATGAGTCATCTATCATCTATCAAAAAGCTCTTGTATTTGTCTACATTCAAAAATAATGAAAACATCATTGTAAACTAAACGATTGTTCTATAGCTATTTATTGATTCTCACAATGCTTTCATGAGAAATAAGAAAGTATATTATATAGCCCCTGTTGATAATTCAGCGATAAAGTATACGTTTCTACAAATCGTTTGAGAGAGCAGGTTTGTGTTTATAGTTTAGTGTAGAAATAATAGTTTTATGCATGTGCTTTTGTTGAATTGAGAGAGACCCAAACAGAGGTGCTTTACGCTTGTATTTTTTAAAAGAGAATCTTCATGTGTTTGCATTTCTCATCCAGCCTTGCAACAATCTCCGATGCAGTATGCCTCTCGCAGAGATTGGAGAGAACAGATGAGTAGTGGAAGGCGTGAGGGTTCTGAATGGTTCATATACATTGAGAACGCCTTGTCCTACTTGATTGAACTGCAGACAGCGCTCGTCGAAGTAACGAATGACCGACGCGTGGCAAGTGGAGTCGAGTTCGAGTGCATTCGCTTTTGTAGACAACATTTTGACCACCTGAACATATTCATTATCACGACCATTTTTAATACTACCAAGTAGGTTGTTGATTTGCACTGCCAGTGAAGATGTGACGACTTGTTTCAACCACCTGAGTCTCATCTTGTTCCAGCGCGGCATTGATAGAGAGCATGAGGTCGCGTAGGACTGCGCGCTTCTGAAAACCACACTCGTCTACTCGCATCCTACCAGTCACCTTCACTACATAGAGTGTCCAGCCTCCCGTACCAGTATGCTTTCTTCTTCGAATCAGCTTTTGTGGAGAGCAGCGTTTTGTAGAACAAGACCGGCACAGCGCTTTCCACTTGGTTGGTATAAGATCAGGCAAAGTTACTGATACATTCTCATGGACAGATTCCTGGAATAAACAATAGGGTTTTTGAGGAAACATAACTGCTCACTTGAAACTCGCCAATAGCTTCTTCACCCAAGTTCAGTGATCCATATCGACTCACATAAGAGAGGAACACACCATCCTTGACACTTTGAAACTGTGCCTCCAGTGTATAACTGGACATATTGTGCTGAAATGATAACACATCTAATTAATTATTATCATGATTACGAATTTTTATTAATTTAAATTACGAACCCTTGCACTGTCGGTCATCCAGCGTCCCATACAGGGTAGGTTCTTCCACTGGCAACAGAAGCTGGCGAATCTCTTCAGTGGGAGTCGCCGAGGTCACACCGTACACTGCAGTGACATAATTATACATAAATATGGACATACAATGTAAACATGGAACAATATAGATGTAGATGCATTCATACATAAATAAAAATGAATACCGCAAATTTACTGCATATCAGAGGGCAGATGTGCGAGGATGGATCCGCTCTCGCATGCATCAATGTACAAGACGAGTTTGCCGAATCTAAAGTTGACCTGTAAGACGCCACACGCTAGACGGGAAACACGCAGTGACGCTAACCTGCATCTGCGCGAGAGTGGCAGTGACGCAGTGAGTTCAGTGGCAGTAAGCACTCGACCGGTAGGCATGCCGAAAACCGCCCGAACCACCGTGCCCCGAAAAGAATACGAAGATGTTTGACGATGGTGAACTATTGATCGATTATCGATTGGGACTGAAGGAATGTGTACCTCTCGACAACTCTTCCCGTCCCCTTTCTTCTCATGTATTGCTTTTTGCCTGACAAAACAGCGAAAAAATTGTCGGTGTTCACGTCATCAAGCTGAAATTGGTTGTGTTATTAAAACAATTGTTACGATTTACTTTATAATCGATCACCAATCCATCGTAGAGATTAGGACCATACGGTTTGTTGTACAGTGTGCCTGGGTCAGGATTGCTGAAAAAAATACAATCATATCAATCAATCAATCGTTTATCCGGAATCGTTATATCTGAATATGACAACATAATCACGATGATATGAAGCATACAGTAGTGCCTAAGATCCTAGATGCATAGGATAACGCCGGGGAAAGACAGGTAGGCTGACGAGGTTGGTGGCGAGAAGACGATACTTGAACTTGATCGCTAATCATTCCTTGACCATTAGAGTACCATTCTTGACGTGTAGAGCTCCGAGTTTTCCTTTGTTTACATTCCAATTGGTATCTCCTCGCGCCATAGCTGCTTCCAGTTATAATGAAGCAGAATGAGGCGTGAGGTAGAATCAGAAGAAAACGGAGATTTGCGCCCTGATAGGCTAATAAAGTTATAAGTTATAAGTAAGAACACCTGGGATTGAGTGCTATATCGTCGTACATCATTGTGATTATTCTTTCCGCCGGAACTCCGTTGTTTCTTAGCAGCCGGTGAGTATGGGCGATATCCGGCTGAACTGATTTTCTATTTATGAATGAAACACGAAACTACCTGATGTCGATAGTTGATCCAACCACGAGATCCGGCAACTA
This sequence comes from Rhabditoides inermis, assembly GCA_963966185.1. Taxonomy (NCBI): domain Eukaryota; kingdom Metazoa; phylum Nematoda; class Chromadorea; order Rhabditida; family Rhabditidae; genus Rhabditoides; species Rhabditoides inermis. Next base: position 25,475 of record CAWZYM010000440.1, on the reverse strand, counting down.
GGACGCACCACAGGCCACCCTCGCTTTTCGACCTTACGAGAATGGGAACAAAAAACATTTTGTATTCCTATTTTTTTGTTCTAGTTACGTGTATTCTGTATTTGAACGAAAATTGTATATCACTCACTCATTGCCGATTCTAGTCATATCCAGGAAAGTGAGCGCGTATAGGCACACCAAAAAGAGCACAATACACACGAATACTTTCCACATAATCTGAAAAAAGATGGTGAACATTATGAAAAAAACGAAAGTTTGTGAAATCAGATGATGACGTTCACATTTAGATCTACTATTTCTGCGTGGATGGTGAGGACTCAAAAGACGTGGTTGTAGACGAGGAGAATGGTGTGGGAGGAGGGGAGAAGAGCGGATTGAGTGGGTGGCAGAGCGAGCAACTACCAGTCCGATACTGTCACTAAAAAGGTGAGACTGGTTGCGTTTGATATCGGACTCTCGGATACACCCCATTTCCAGATACATGCTTCCGCTCAACTCTTCGCCTCATTGTTTTGTATCTTATTTGTTAATAATATTTGTAAAATAATTAATAAAAAAATGAGAAGTCGACTGCTGACTGTCCTCAGTTGAAAACAAGACGATGTTTCGGTTTGATGCATCAAATCAATCATCAAATCAAATTCAAAGCTCACTGTTTTCCAAAGATAATCTTGAGCGTTGTACACAATTTTTTTTTTACTTTACACGAAATGTTATCGAACAACGCCATTATTATGTGATTTTGTATTTTTTTCTCTCTTTCTCTCTCTCCCTCTCTCTCGCCCTGTTTGTTTCTCTCTCTTTCTACGGCAATCACTTCGCCCGCAGGCTGAAAACTGTTCACTCATCACAAGCACAACGCTTCTGTCGCACACTCTCAGTGAGCATTAGTTTGAGTAGCTCTTTCTCTCTCCATTGCGATGGTGGTGGCGTATCTTTTCTTAATTCATAGTTAGTCTCCCTCCCTCTCTCTCTCTCTCTCTCTCTCTCTCTCTCTCTCTCTCTCGCTCTCTCTCCTTATATCTCTGTCTTTCTCGCTCTCTCTCTCTCTCTCGCTTGCTCTCTTTTTTATCTCTCTTTCTTTCTCGCTCTCTTTCTCTCTTGCTATACATGTCTCCTGCGTGTAACCTCATTTTTCCTTCACAACCTAACCCTTTTTCGTAATTAAAAAAAACCTTTTTCGTCATTTTCTAAAAAGGTCCGTCTTAGTCAGTAGCTAGTCATTATGAACCCATATCTGATGTTCATACCTTCACTTGTTTGTTATGTCGATTTTCTTTTTTTATCAGTAATAAATATGCCTGTAACAAGTGAGCGTGTGACGCTCCTTCTACATTTTCTGTCACTTAGATTTCCGTCTGTCATCAAACCAGAAAACAACATCCAGATTGAATTTTTTGTTCTGAAAATATATGCAATTGCATGACAGCGCCAACACTATCAAAAAAGTTTATTCGTAACAATCATTACCCATAACGTGAATGATTATGAAAGTCACGTTATGATAAGCTTCCTGCAAAGGACAGTAGAACAAAACAGTTTAGTAGATCATATAAAAGGTGTAGACAAATTAGTACTGACAGAAAGTGATCTCACACCGACTAGGACGTAAAAAAACCTTTCACTAATTTGTTCATTTTGAACACTACATTATATAATTCCATATGTGTGTACGTAGGATACGATAAACATTTCTTATCTCCCACTGTACATCCGTGCGGTAATTAACTCTATGACTATGCAAATATCCAACCGAGTGTGATATCAGCAGTTTCGAGTGGCCACTAAATTGATAAGTTGATAAGCCCCGGTCTCAGGTCCCAGGATCGTAAAGCGACCACTCCCGGGCTGGCATCCAAAACAAAAGGTGCGCGGATCGATGCGCGGTGATTAATAGATCGGAAATGTCAAGCCATTCTCTTTGTCGTGTCTTCCACCCGGCAAGTGACTCAGTTCCCGCCTACCCTCCTGATTTGATTTCGCAAATGCACCTTGTTCCTTGTATCGATTTGTTGCATTATCACTAATGAGAAAGAATAATTTCGAATACACTATCTTTGATTGATTGAAATATGTTTTTGAAACGTACCCATTTTGGAAACATATGTGACACGTCTCATTGCCAATTCCCGTTTATCGCACGCGTTGTTAGGAGACACGAGTCCACGAGTCGAATTTCTTCTCCTTTTGACAACAGCGTTTTGTGAACTGACATGCTTTTCATATGCTCTCTCTCTCTTTCTCTCGCTAGCAATATATAATAACATGACGATTGATGTTTCGCTGTTGCTGTGGGTGTATAAATAGAAGAGAACTAATCCCGGTCGCTTTTATATTCTGTCCGCTATTATTATGACACTCACACCACTTATTGACTACTGAACAACTGAACGACATTGCAGGCGAAGTGTCTTCAATCGAAGGAGCAATGTCACTGGACGATGTGAGTTTTTTTAGTTATGTACTGTTTTTGTTTTTGTTATTATTTATTTTTGTTTTGTATTTTTAGTTATGTAATGAAAATTATAATGTACTTTCAGACCCTCAAAAACCTCAACACAACATTGGAAAACATCCACTCGTTGCTGGGAGTCATTGAGGTATCCATAATCCATTGTTTTATAGTTTTCTTCCAAGAGAGATTTCAATTTTCATGTACATACATATCTATAAAAGATTGTCATGTAAGACGTGACAGACAAATTTAAACTTAAGTTATTCATTGAGTACACTTCATGATTTAAAAAAAAACATCGATTGCAGACAGCCATTTTGATGACCGCATTTGCCTTTTCCTTCCTTCTCATCGGAACAACGTGCACATGCTACTACAGCAAGTATAGGAAGTATAAGGTGGGCAGATCTCTCTTCCTCTTTTCCTTTCTGCTCTCTTTTCCCCTTCTCTCACTTTTCACTCTCTATTCTCTACATCTCTTCATTTTTTTCTCATTGTTCGTATGTATGTTTGGTCAATTTAAACACACATTGGTTATCATTTATATACATACATTATTCTTCCAACTTTCTGTAAATAAGGGTTGGAGTATCGCGTCGACTTCTAGGTGCTGGAAGAGCAGCACAAGCTCGAATACGAACTCGAATCGAACATGAACAAGCGAAAGCTGAGAAGCGTTCAATTCAAGGAACACATAAGACAGCGTGTGAATAAGCCATTTGACATTATGGAACGACGCTCATTATTAACGCTTGATTTTGAGATCAAAGTATTTCCACATGGGATGGTTGCTTATCTAACTCCTACCCCTGAACTAATGTGCTTGACTGTTGTAGAGCAATGTCATTGTCAATTGGAATGCTTCCGCTAGCAAGCGTCTAATCTTCGGTGCAAAATAGTGAAAGTAAAACGACCTTCTTCCTTCACTGTCCGGGCTGATACATATACTTTTATTACTTTTTTATATGTTTGACTATGGCGAACGAAAGAACCTTTGAGGTGCTGGAGCAGCAGCACGAGATGGAGCAGCAGTCCCTCGCCAGTCGAGCCACGTCGAGACTGCATTCGGAGAGGAGCGAGAAGGAGAGGATGTATGCGGGGGAGAAGGAGGAGAAGGAGGAGGACGGGTACGAGAAGGGACACTACCACCCCACCAACCTGTAGTTAGTCTCTGTTGCAGTCTCTTTCTCCGTTTTCATTTTCTCGTAACCCTCTCTTTTCACTCTGATCCTTCTATTGCTCAAGTGCCTTGCCTTTCTTCTTGCCTTTCTCGTCGCCTTTTGTTTACTTGATCCACCCCGGGTATGCTAACCTCCGAATTTCCGATTGTTCGTGCTAATGTAATAAACACGTATTATATTATCACTGTTCACCGCCGTCGCTTATCAATCGATCCATGTATGTATACACCAGCTTACCAATACAGGAGAGCTTCGCTTCCAGAGACTGAGAGTGAGAGGAGAGAGCAAGACGACAAAGGCGCGGAAAGATCAAGGGGATTACGAGAGGCACAGACGCCAGCCGGCGAGAGAACGTGCAATAGTGAGAGGTGCAGAGATATTGGTAGTGGGCGAAATGTTTGCACAGTGTGAGCGCGGCGAGAGATAGATATAGATAGAGCAAAAGAGAGAGAAAGAGAGAGAGAGAGCGGTTCTATCCATGCGCTCTCTGACTCACTCGTTTCTCTCAACCTCTCGCCTCGCGCGCGCTCACACGCTCTACGCGGAAACAACGCCGCGCTGTTTTTACGTTTCATTCCGTTACGTTTCAAAACAGTGTGTATATTTTTCAGATGTCGTTTCTCTCACCTGAAGGCAGTGAAGTGACGACAGAGCCTTCCAAGTCAGTGGCTTCCATCGATCGAATAGTCTTCCAGATTGAACGCTTGGGAGGGAAGATCAATGATTTGGGAGGAAGAGTGAGTGTTATTTTTAATCAATATTTATATGATGTAAAACTAATAAATCTATAAGATTTATGAGAACAAGGATGGAGAAAAGTGCGTGTTTTGATGTTTTGATAAAAATTGAAGTAATCTGTAGAAGCTCAATCAATCACTAGTACTAGACGTTACACATTAGATCAGCGGTCAGAAAGCCAGGGAAAAAAAGAGTTGTTGTTTTTATTGACTCTGATTGATGGGCAGACTGGTCGGAGAGCGTGTTTATTCGATTGAGTGAGTGATTCATGATAATAGGCGCCTCCCAAGTAGCATAGCTTGAAGCATATTGGATTTCTGACATCGAAAATATACAGCTTTCCATATTATACAACGGAATTTAATGACTTGTTTTGAAGATCGAACAAGCAGGAGGCGAGATCGCCGAGAGGGGAAAGCACACTGGGGACCTGCTTGGCAAGAGCTTCGGAAACATGGAGAACGTGGACAAGATGCTCGTGAGACACCCTCTATTTCTCGCGCGCCAATCAATAATCAATCAATACAGGACACGATCAAGCACAAGACGACCGACTGGCCGCTGATTCCCCTGTATATAGTGATAGCCACAGGGATTCTCTTGATAGTCATCGCTCTATTATACATTATTACCAAGAGCAGTGAACGCTATGTGGAAAGACGGCACGGAAAGAAGGTGATGCGAGGCGAGGACATTGAGAATTTGTAAACTCGTATCACTGTAATCACATTGTGTATCCGTAAACCACCAATATTGTTGTCTTGAACTTTGAGATGATTCCACATACGGTTTGTTCACATGACGTCTTTCATTCTCTCCCCGATGCTGCTTGATAAATGCCTGCTATACACACACTTCGTCTTCCAATGTTTCCACCTGATCGTTTGTCAAAATCTAGCCCCTGCGGGCGCAGGTGTTGGAAGGAGAGAAGTGATGGGGAGAGAGAGAGAGAGAGAGAGAGAGAGAGAGAGAGAGGGAGAGGGAGGGAGAGGGAGGGAGAGGGAGGGAGAGTGGGAGAGAGGGAGAGAGGGAGAGAGAGGGAGAGAAGAGAGAGAGGCGGAGGTGTTTGATAGCGATAGGATCACCACTCGAGAGTCTGGGTGAGAGAGAAGACTGGTCTCCCAAAGCTCTCTTTCAATTTCCGGCATCACAAGAAAACGAGTGGCGCCGTCTCTTTTTGATCTACCACAGTTACTTGCTGATCTGCCGTCTTTCCTCGCTGTTACGATACGTTGTTCATGTGTTTACATACCTACCTATCTTGTTTACGTGTTGATTTAAAGTCCATAGCCATAGAGCTACAGCAGTATCCATATTACCCGTTCTCCTCCTCTCTCCACACTCTACATCGGTATTATGTGACACTGGCTGCTACCTGGTCGATAAGTGTGTTTGCACATTTCTGACCGCGCGCCCCCTTCCCCAAATTTGCATAAATGAGCATTTGCATATGCGAGTTGTAGCAACGCCCGAGTTGCCATCCTTTTGTCGACTCTCTCTCTCTCTCTCTCTCTCTCTCTCTCTCTCTCTTCCTGTGCCACCTGTGGAGTGATTTCATTGGCGTGTCTCTATAATCCCTCTCTCGATCCATGTATGCTCACTCTGGATCCAGTCGCATTATGTATTACGTATTCGAATCAGTGAAAGTGAGATAGTCTCCCCTCCCTCTCTTTCCCATATTTTGCTGCCACAATGGCAGAGTATCGCGCTATTCAAATGTGCGGGTGTATTATTCAAAACACGCTGTCCTCAGAGTATCCTATCCGCATTCACATCCAGCTATACCCACTGTACAGAGTGAAAGTGAAACTGATCCGTATGGTATTTGAATAATACCATCTTGAGCTCTTCGCGATAGCGTGCGTTCGTTGTTGCTAGCTGGCGGCAGTGTGTTGCGCGTCTCTGTTTGCTTAACGGACTCTCTCTCTCTCTCTCTCTCTCTCTCTCTCTCTCTCTCTCTCGCAGTCAACCGTCTGTCATCATCATCACAGGTGGGACCCCTCGGGGCGACTCATCGATTTTCGCGGACCCTCTCTCATAGTCGCTGATCTACGCACTGTCAGATTTCAACACACGTCTACGATATATTTCGGATGCGCGTTTTATTTTGGCCTGACGATATTTTCTATTGTGGCGCTCGCTCGTGCTGTTTCTGCCCCCAGGGTGTGTGTGTGCGCGAATATTCATATAATAACGTGGGAAAGCCGGCGATCATAAAATTCCAACAATATTCGTATCAGCGTCTGCTTTAGAGAATGTCAAAGCGCCGCGTTATGTTTACATGCTTACGCATACCACATTCAACGTACCAGTTTTATGTCTTTGCGATGTGGAGCGCGTGTTTGATCAAAGGAAGCGCTTCGTGTCCGCTTGAGGATTCACGCGCTCTTCTGAGAACCCCCGTATCAATTTCCGCGCTCCAATCACGACCTGCTCGCCCCGAGGGCATTGGTTGTGTTTGACCTCGTTGTGTATCAATCGCCTCCCAAGAGAGCCGTTCTCTCCTCATGTTCTGTTTGCGCTGAAACATGGTCTCTATTCTCTCGTTCTCCATTCTCCAGTCAACATGTACCCTTCACACCAAGCGGACCCTTGTCAATGTTTGATTTGCATATAACTAATCCGCGCATCTTTGCTTACACCGCATGGCGCGTTTGATAAAGCGCTTATCACAGCTTTATCATCTGGAACCTTGGAGTGGTTCCCATCACTGATAGAGTGATAGTGTCTCGATCAATTGAGACCGTATAAGCCGCACCCTGCTACAACAGCTGTAAACTAGAGGAAAAGAGAACGATCCCCGTTCTTGTTTGTGCAATAACTCAGCAGATCGTAAATGTGCGCACCTCTCTTTTTCTCCCGTTCTTACCCCCGGGGCGGCTCGCAGCCCTTTTCGAAACCGACCCGTCTTGTCTCGAGGGTCCGTTCGCGCCTAATCCCTCAAGTGTTTACCCATACCGTTTTTTATTCGTCCTCTCTGTTTGCCTAGTGACTGATAAGGGTTTCCAGTGGGGGCGAAGTGATCCACCCGCTTTTCAAGCAGGCTCATTTCAATGACTCATGTCGTCTGTGTATGTATTTCCTGTGACTCAGTCTGTCATATCTTTTCGTTGTCGCGAGTGTGTATTCGTGAGACTCCATTCGTGTAGCGCCATGGATCACTCTTAAAATGCTCCAACTTTCTTGTCCGCGTACGATTTCGTTCCGCGTACTATCGTACGAATACACATTGGCGCGTGTTATCTGAATGAAACTGAAATATGTGTTACTCTTTCACTAATTAGTTTTTTAGATGTCGGTGGACAAGACGATAGAGGAGTTGTCGGGGACACTCGCTCAGCTGGGACAGTTGGTAGGACATATCAATCTACAGGTGAGTCTTTAACGCATATTTACATATATTTTGTTTTCAATACCAGTTTCACTGTATTCATCGACTTATGTATTTTGAAAAATAGATATAAAGAGTAAGAGTTAGAATATTTTCATTTTTCTCAGATCGGCGGAGTAACTGGCCGACTCAACCAGACGCTCGATAACTTCGACAAAGTGAGGACTTTACTGTTTTATTTATTGATTTATTGAATCATTTTTGCAAACGTCTGCGTATGGCGTATGGTTTACAATGTTATGTTAGTTCATAGTATGGTCAAATTATATTGATTTGTTGATTTATCGCAAGGTATGATTTATAATGTTGCGTGTCTTTCAGGCTCTGCAGACGATTGCTCAAGACGCCTCGTCTGTCACGGGACAAGTCGGCGACACCGTATCTCAGGTAATATTTAAATATTGTTATTGTAAAATCATAATACTGTTAATATATGTGATGACAATTAACGCCGAATAGTAGCTTTATTCCCTTGTTTGATATACTTGGTTTTATATTATTGTTTTCAGGTTCCAAACTCATGGGTTTTCTACATGCTTTTCATCACGCTCATTGTCGTTTTCATTCTTCTTTCGGTGAGTGATTCCATAATATATTCATTCAATTACAATTATTGCAATTATAACTAAATTACTCAATTATATCTATCAATATCAGTTCATCAATGAATGTTCAGGTGGTGTTGCTTCTGAACCTGTTCACGAAGCTGCACGCCATATACGTCATACTCAAGACCAGCGAGGACGGTAAGTCTCTCTCTCTCTCTCTTTCTCTCTTTCTCTCTCAGTCTATCTCTTTCATCATGCATATCTGTTGTGCTGTACAAATCCTTACAGGGTGTGTTTCCACAATGTAGTGTAACATAGTGAATATCAGGGTGTCGCACTACCTTGCACAACTATCGATTGCAGGCGCGGAGAAGGCGTTGATCTCGGAGCGTCGACTCTCGAATGACTATCCCTATGAGCAGGCCGGAAACGGAAAGTACGATCCGAATCGATTCGATCAAAAGTGAGTTCTCTCCCCCCCTCTCTCTCTCTCTCTCTCTCTCTCTCTCTCTTTCTCTTTCTCTCCTCGCTCCCTCTTTCTTTCACTGACTTTGCCTATCCAGGTTCCCGCAAACAGTGCAATTGCCAGCACCGCCCCCATCATCACAGGTAACCGCCTCTAATTTCATTGTCATTATCATGTTTATATGTGTTATATATATCGCTATGAAATCACTAAATCAATAAATATATCAATAAGTCAGTACTTCTAGACCTCGTACGGTCCGCGCGCGCACGTCGCTATTCCGATGGACCACGAGCCGCGGAGAGTCGGCAGGAGAGGTGTGTTTACCTTATCGTTTGTTTGTGTACTTGTTTATTAATCACTTATTTACGTCTTCAACATGTATACAAGACTTAATTATTTCTCTACTTATCGCTTACAAATCTAACAAACTTCTGTACTCACACCACCAGCCGTTCTGCTCTCCCCCTCCGCGGTGTTCGGGCAGTATGTTGTGAGGGAGGCTCGCGTGCCAGTGGGGTGGAGTGACAGTGAGAGTGTGCAAGGCTCAGCCAATGGCTCTGCGGTATCAACCGGCAGTGACTGTGGGGACTCGTCGGCACGGGAGGAGAGTGTCTCCGGGAGTGGTTCTCGTCGTCGTGGACACGTGTCGGCCATGCTGGCTAGCATCCTGTCCTGGCCGGTGGCGAAAGGTGGTGTTCACCACCGATGTGAAGCACGCACGTCCGACTTGTTACGTGTGCACAGACCTGTGAACCACACATGCCGTGCCACCCACTCGCAGAGATCGCACAAAAAGTTACTCCCCCAACTGCAAACTAATCGTCGTGTCGTCAAAGTATGAACTGCAGTGAGAAACTGCCCCGCTTTTTTGTTTCAACTTCGTTTTACCACTCGTTTTCCAGAATCCGACATCACGGAGGCGTCAGTGGGTGTGGTGTCAGCGATGCCGGCTGTCTCCCTACCGGCCGACCCGCGACCCTATGCGAGGCGGGGAGACGAGGGCAGGTATAACCTGCACACAGGTGAGAGTGTTGACTTTGTGTACTTGTAAACGAGTTGTTGCCTTTTTCTCTTCTCGCCGATTCTTTTCGTGTTAAATGTTTTGATTGTTTACTTTACCCCCCGTGTTTCCAGGCGAGACGACGTACCCACGAGCAATGAAGGCGCAGGATGTCTGACAGCCCTTGCTCGCTACGTGAAACGTACTCACGTGAAACGTATCGAAACGTAACACCATCCGAAACGTACCCCCAACCCCCCGCTCAACGCTAACCGGTGTGCTTGCGCTAACATATTTATATGACATTTTCCTTGTTTCCTTTTTCCATTGAAGTGATGATACACTGCTGCTCCACTGATCTCAGAAGATTTCTAACTTTTTTTTTCTGCTAGCTTTGAATTGTCGCTTTCTTCTTTTTTGACACTATGTGCTCTCTGGTATTGTGTGCCAAATGATGATAGAGTTGTTTGCTATGATAAATACGTTTTTGCTATGTGCCATCATTCTATGTATGTAAGAGGATTTGTGACATTTGCCAAACATTCCAAAAGTTACCGCAGCAGTCACAACAAAAAATGCGCACCATGTTGCGATTTCTCGGTGAGTTATGTGGGTTTGCTCACAAACATTGTAAAACTGTAAACGCAGAGACGTGCCAAGAGAGATAGCGGTTCCTTATTTGCCCACGTTGTCATGCTTGATCCGAGTATTTGCGTAGGCGATCCCCCTCTATCTTCTTCTAGTATGACTCATGTGTACCATCTCGGTCCGTCTCCATTCCATCCCCATATTCCACCAGTGAATCAGCATATCAGTCCCACTCCATTCTCCATCGATCAGCCCCTCACTCTTCTTATCACTGCTAGTGTCGTCACGAGAATCGTGTATTGATTAGTGCGTGATGTGTTCATTATTACTAACATCGCCACCCAGATTTTACTATATTACATTTTCTGAAATGTACTGAAATTTATGAACTAAAGTTGTGCTGAAAAAGAAACGGAGATTGTGATTTTGTGATCAATTATTCCAATTCAGGCATGTCGATCGACCACGAAGTACAGAACATACACGACAGCATAGCCGACATCCACGCGGCTCTCACAAAGTGAGCAGTTATTTACTTGTTGTTTGTTTGTTTACAAGTTGATTTACTAGTTTATAATGTTGCTCATTCAGATTTGACACCTCCCTAGGCGCAATCACCCGAGATATGAACACTGTGTTTGACAATATCGATAGTGAGGTGAGTTTTTATTTAATTTTTTTTATAAGTAATAATTATATGTATTTCCTTTCTGTACACAAAGTAAATTGCATGTTTTCACATTTCACCAATTTAAATACATTCATTTGATTTGTCTACATTCATGTCGCGAGTGTACTACCGTACACTCCGGCCTGAAAATCTTGTTATCTAGTTGCTTTCTCGTAATTTCTTAATTCCTTTCCTTTGCAGGTCTCGAATGCACAACAGCAGGTCTCTGCCATCCGAGAACATGTGCAAGACGTGCACCAAGATGTCGGTGATTCGTTTCCGATTCTTCTCCATCTCTCAATTACTCTCTGGTCAATCCCACCTTGTTTGTTTCCTGTGTTACCTGTGTTTACTGTGTTGTTGTTTATGTGTCTGCATGTTGTTGTTCACTTGTTTACTGATTGTTTAGATGCCGGGCGATGTGGTTGTCCTCGTTCTCATGATCATTCTCCTCGTTCTGCTAGGATTCCTCGTTCTATTCCTCTTCGTTCATATTTATAGGTGGGTTTTTTTTTATCTGCATAGGCAAGAAAGTAAGTGTTGAAACATTGCAAATAGTTTTAGGCGAATTATCGACCGGAAGATTCGATTGGATAAGGAAAAGCGGAATATGAGGAAAAGGGTAATGTTTAAAGATAAACAAAAAAAATAATCAAATATCACACACTGGAGCCATCTCTTTATTTATTGTTCAAATCGTAAAATAACCAAAGTGATCAAACGACTAACAATAAAGAAACATACAAACATGTTTAGCTCTACCACCTCATTCCTGCACGATCACGGCCCTCCTCCCTGCCAGACTACGAGAGACACAGGTGATCGATAGGCAATCGATAATCATTAATCAATCTATATCTATATACTTTGTAAATATGGTTGATCAGCCACCAATCAACAATCAATCGATATCCATTACAGAAGCCCTCCGCCGTCCTATTTTCGCGCAGTGCCGAATCAATACGAGACAAGATGTGGGTATTGATTGATTATTGAATTTCTGAATCGCTCATTTTAGCGCACGATTCTGCGTCCTACGAGCAGTTGCCACAGTACTGATACGGGATATGTGAAATGTTGTATGTTTTTGTACATAAAATATATTTTGACTAACAAATGTACATAACATGTATCTTCAGACTTCAGATCTTCACAAAAATTATACAAAAGATGTAAGTGTATTTATGAACTGCAAGTGTGATGTGTCGATTTCTGATGAGTCTAACTCTCCGGTTGCGAAAATATTCTCTTTTTTTCTCTATCCCGACGTAACAACTGACGGCAGTCATACGGTAAGAAAATAAGAAATGAATTATGTACTGGTTCCAGATGCTTCTAATGTACTTTTCTGAATGTTCATCGTTGTTGTTGGTGAGGTACAATAATTTCACACTCAATACTCATATCATAATACAACACTTTTCTTTCTTTCTTTTGCAACTTTTCGTAAACATTAGTTGTATTTTTTTTCAATTTTCGTAAACATAAATGTGTATTGAGATTTTATACAAACCACGTTCACGATATACTTATTATGGAGCGACTCTGTAAAAAGGGGAATAACCGGGACTCTCACCGACCCAGATATGTGAGAGCAGCCGTGATAACAGGGCCCGAAACTCGGCTAATCCACCCTGCACCAACTTGTACGAGTGAGAGAGAGATAGACAGATAGATAGAGAGAGGTTGGAAAGAGTTTCGATTTACAGCCTCGCATACAATAAGCGGATTGGTGTGAGGTGAGTACTCTGGTTTTTGTGGCAGGGCGAGTGATATTTGGGGGTGCGAGGTCGCTCGTCGCGCATTTAAACGGCTCGAAAATATGGGCTCACTCTCTGACACCATGCTACACTGAAATAGAGAGAGTGCCAAATTGCTTTGCCCGATTTTGTGTCCGACTACCCACTACCGCCACCAATTATCGGATTGTCGAGAGTCGAGAGTCTCTTCTCTGCATGGGTATAATTGTCTGTCAGACTGTCTCTCTCCCTCATTTTTGTAATCCTTCATCGTGACCAGTGACAATGTTGCATTCGAACATGTGATTCATTTTTATGTTTAGATCTATAACGTCACTGGTACTATTTCGTAGTGATGTTTATTAAAATTTGACTGTAGTCATATCTGATGGTTTCGCTCATATAATTCCTTCTCGTATATGCTCATAATCTTGTGTCTCTTGTGCCAGTTGCTTACTATGTACTTTTCTCCATTTGTGATCGTTATGAAGTAGTGAGAAATAGTACATAAGTATACATACATCTTCAAGTCCTCTACAGTAAGTAGCGTTACTATACAAATACAATTTTCTTTATTCGATGTGCTAAACGCCCCGTTTTCTTGGCATTCAATGTAATTAATTTGTCTTCAGTCCAACCCAGAATGTGCCGTTGCTCCCTTCTCTCCTTCCTCCTTCTCCTCCTCGTCTCTTCTGTCTCATCGCAGTACTACGGAGGCATGTACAGCCCGTACGGTACGTTTCACGGAAACCGAGAGAGAAGGAGATAGACAGAAATAAAGAGAGAGAGAGAGTGAGAGAGAGAGAGAGAGAGAGAGAGAGAGAGAGCTATGACGTCCCGTTTACAGGTCTGAACTCTGGTCTGGGCGGTCTGGGCTATGGACAGAACGCTCTGCTGATGAACAGTCTCAACTATCCCTACAACAACCTCGGAATGGTTAGGAGATATTTTCATCTCGTTTCTTCTGTTGATTTGATATGACAAATTGATTTATCGATTTATCAATCCAGGTGGGCGGTCTGAACGGCATGTACAGCGGCCTCGGCGGATATGGCGGGATGGGATACAATCCGTGAGTACTTACATTACAATACGATAGTTAAAAACATATCTGTAAGGAATCGCATCCATTTTTTTCAAATCCTCATGTTTTTTACATTTCGGTCACAAGAAAACGTCCACGATTCATGTCGAACAACTTGGACGATTGAAAGATACACAATCGAGATATGAATTTACACATTTTGTAGATTAGATACGGCTACGGCTATAGTTCGTGCGGGTTTGCTGAACTATTTATTTACAAATAGTTGTTAACAGTTGTTTGTTTGTGGCATTGCGATTAACGCTGCATGAACGATTTTCATTCGAAAATCATATTGTTTGTTTGCTGAAACAAAATCGTTTTAGGCTTCTGAGCGGCTATGGAATGAACGGACTCTACGGAAAGAAGTGACGTAACTTCTGTCATTCAATCATAATCAAATAACGATTCATCAATACGCGTTCAATCATTTTCCCATTTGTTTTGTACATATCACGTAATAAAAATCATCTCCGTTTGCCTGATTCGATGTGACATGTGAGATGTGATGACTCTTTTAATTTTTCATCATTTCCGTTTGTTCGTTAATGACGTGTTTGTGTGGTGAGTTTGTACAAAATATCATCTATTCGATACGTGCCGTTTCCTTTTTCGGTCTGCCGTTTCTCACAACCGATAAAAGATAACATGATAACTTGAAAAAAGATCAATACATCAATAAGACAGATTAGAGTTTCACCGACTTCTTCAAAACATGGTAAGCTATTTTAACTATTGGTAGTTAAAGGCACACTGGCGATTTGTTTCTGCCACAACCTGCCACAACTCCTCATTTTCACACGAACAAAACGTTTGGCGGTGACAGGAATCGAACCCTCGAAGATTAGGGCCATAACGCAGCGCACATGCACTAACAAGCAAATGACAACAGGTCACCCCCCACTACTCGCTATGTGTTGATGGAATCTTGTAGGCATGCCCCATACAAAGCCCTAGCCAAAAATAAAAATCTCGAAGAGTACCGGAAGTGCCCTAATTAAAGGGAGTGTACACTCTGAATTCCGAAGTTGAGTTAGCACCGGGATGTGAAAATATGTTGAAAACGACTCAGTTTTGTCAATACAACTATTTGCTGAAAATGTCTGCAAGTTGGTGAAAATTGAGCGCAAAATGTATCAAAATGCAGAAATTGGTGCCAATTGGTGCCAATTTTCCATGTTCAACAGAATTTTTCATCGACTTATAGGTATCTCCGACACATAGTTGCATTGACAAAAGTACATCATTTTCAACATATTTTCACATCCCGGTGCTAACTCAACTTCGAAATTCAGAGTGTACACTCCCTTTAAGCACCGGAAGATTACATGCATTCTCGTGCGCGATAGGTCATTGCGCATGCCATCTCGAAATGCGGACAGTGAAATAACGGTTCGGCGTCCTAGTGGCTAGTGAGCTAACTCATAAGTAATGGTGAACAAGGTACGGTCCCCGTTGGTGCAAAACGTTTTGTCAAATTTGAAACAATTTCTTTTTTTGAAAAAAAACACGTATTGGATCGAATACAAAATATTTTTATTTTGAAGATCGATGACAGGATGACAGATCCCCGACCTCGCCTTCTGAACGACGGAACAGCCATCGAGATATTGATCGATGATTTGATTATGACACAATAAACGTTTTCGTATATTGCACAAGTGGTACACGCCCGCAAAACGTATGTACACCGACTGCGGTTACATCACTTAACTGACCGGAGTTATTCGTTTGTTTCGCACTTAAAATGCTTTCAATTTCGCACTTAAAATGCTTTCAATTGAGTATGTTATTTCTTTTGTTATATTCTAAAATCAAAACAAACTTTTAAAAGAATATGCTAACAATTTTTTTTTTAAATAATTGTTTATCCATAAAACAGTCAGGCACTGAATGAGGATAGTGGGGATGGTTTGGTCAGTCGATGTGTCGAGCAATCCAAGTCCACACACCGCAAGGCGAGACTGCAGCGCGCCCCTCAGAGGCACAAAGTGCTTGTGTGAGACACGCGCTCCCGGTAGGAAGCAGGCTGAAAGATGAGAGCAGGAAAAGCCTGCTACGAGACACTACAGTCAATGATAGTACTCACGCGATATACTAAAGCCTAGTGGGGTCGTCTAGTGAGTGAAGCAAAAGGAATCTATTGAGGGATAACTTAAATTCTTTCTTACTGTATAAACATATATTTAACATATTTGCCAAATTTTCAGAAAATCGAAGTTCTCATGTTTCTTTCACGTTTAAGCATATTTCATAAGGTTACCGATATTTTCACAGCATAGTATATTGACCAATTATGTTTCCTATAAGGAAATTGAACAAAAACAAACAACACAAATTGCAAATTGGAAGTTATGAGTTTATGAGTTCAGAGGGTACGCTACCTTTAAAAGCAGAGTACAGTGAGACTATTACTCAGACTAGACCTTGTTTACCCACTTCGCCTAAGATTTCAGGGTCAATATCTTATCACGAGCCCCTCTTCTCTCTATCTATCTCTCCACATATATCTATCTCTCCCTCCGCTCCCCTCTCTCTCTCATGATACACTGATACAGTCCTGGCTATAGGGAAAGCAAAACAGCCGATAAGCTACGGCTATTATAGGCCCGTTGGTAGACTGATAGAAGTGATAGGCAGGAGACTTCTCGACGCAGGATATTATTTCTTACACGTTCCACCGTCTTCTTCCTGTTTTGTCCGTTCTCTCTGTTTCAACGAAATTATTTCCAATCAATTTACGGTTATTGCAGTATGAAGTACCTCGTAGTATTGGCCCTTCTCGGGTCCGCACTCGCTATCAGGGACCAGTCTTACGCCGTCAAGGGAGTCCTCAAGTTGGTCCATCCTCCCCCCTTTCTCTCTCTCTCTCTCTCTCTCTCTCTCTCTCTCTCTATTCCCTCTCTCCCTCCAGGTGTGGCGACAAGCCGGCGTCGAACGTGCGCGTCAAGCTGTGGGAGGAGGACGGAGGTAAGGGGTATGTATTGGCTGCGTAGGTGCCCACTGGCTATGTGACTGCGTAGATGCCCACATCAGATATAGTATTGTCTAGACATCTATTTAACAACAAGTTATGTTCTAGACAGTGACAGAAGAGTATGAACATTGTAAGAAGCTAGATTCATCTTGAGAAAAGCAAAGATTCCAACGTCCAACGAATAACACTCTCATTAGTAACAAGATGAATGTTCCTGATCTTTCAACTGACAGTTGTGCTAACTGACGGTCTTCAACAGATATGAGATATCAGTTGTCATATATAACTGGTCCTCCACACAGGTCCGGATCCCGATGATCTTCTGGAAGCAGGCTACACCAAGGGAGATGGATCCTTCTCCCTCACGGGTGGAACCGTCGAGACGACGCCCATTGACCCGGTGTTCAAGGTAGAGAGGAAGAGAGAAAGAGGGAGGGAGGGAGGGAGAGAGATCCCCTCCTAGGTCTACCACGACTGTGACGACGGAATCAAGCCTGGTATGAGGAAGGTGAAGTTCGCCTGCCCCAAGAGCTACATCACTGACGGAAAGGTACGCAATTCATTTTTTTCAAAACTAAATATTTTTTCACAAGTTACTTATTTCCACAGTATGGTCTCAAATACTCGGTGCGGATGATTTGAACAAGAAGAAAAACTAACACAACAATTAATCAAAATAAGAACCGTCTGCAAAACCGGCCAAGTAATGAAAAGTGTTTCCGGGTTTCGATAACTCGACTGTTTTCAGTTAGAAATGATTATTAAAATTACTATCTTTGCAGGTGGCGAAGAAGACGTTCGACATCGGAGTGCTCAACCTGGAGACCATCTTCGCAGAGGTGAGGAAACTAGCAAATATCAAACCGCAATGACACGTACACAACGAAATCATTCATTTTGCGCCGAATGTAAGTAGTTCTCCTAATTTCGCTTCCATATATTCGGCTTTCTGAAATGCTGGATATACACATAAAATAAACGAATAAACGCGCTGGCGCGCTGCGGCGGCTTAGGCTTGCCATGGCTCGTTTACATTGATGTTGTTTGAGGAGGAGCGGGAGATGATTGTCTCTCGTCGCCGCCGCAGCGAGTGGGAAGACATGGACAGGCTGGACGACGACCACGACGACCTCCTCCCCGACCTCGCCTTCTGAACGACGGAACAGCCATCGAGATATTGATCGATGATTTGATTATGACACAATAAACGTTTTCGTATATTTTTTTTGTTCGTGTTCGAAGTTGTCAGATTTTGTGTTCCTGGAAAAGAGTGGTGAATCAGGCCGAAACCATAAAATATGAAAGCTTTTCACTTTTTGCTTTTAGCAACCAACGGAGAATGGACATGGCTGGAGACGGATAGGAACTACGAAATTCATATTTTCTTATTGATTTCGCCTTGTTTCAAAAACTATTCAAGGTAAATGGGCATTATTTTCTACTATTTCCCTGCCTGAAATAATAAGATCAACGTGTCGCTCACTTTTTTATTGTTTCGTGTCTCTCGCGATCCCACGCCGAATACGAATACATATATTGAGCACAGCTCAAGAATCCTATTTCTTCGAAAGACCGACTGCATTGTTTCCAGAATCGTACATGAGACGTGATATCCAGGTTTGTACTTTGGTTTCACCATTGTTCTTGACTATTTCCGTAACATCAGGGCTTATTCAATATAATCAGGGCCTCCGCGGCTGGGCCATTCTACTCGTTCTTCTCTTCCACTTCTTCTCGAAACGATTTCCAAATGGATACATCGGAGTCGACATGTTTGTTTGTTTATTTTTGTTTAAAATCAACTGGTTCACGAACAAAATCTCAATGTGCACGTACAATTCAGATTCTTTGTCATATCCGGCTTTTTGATATCGATGATACTGGAACGCTACGAGAGAATGGATGTGGCGACGTTCCGGACGTTCTACTATCGCCGGGCGAAGCGCATCCTGCCACTCTACCTCCTATTCATCTGGCTCACCCTCCTCTCCCTCCTCCTCCTCTTTCCGAGCAGATTCATCGATATCAATGCGACAAGTGGATGGAGAGCCGTGTTGTTCATGAGTAATATCAAGGACGCGGCCAGTGAGAACTATGAACAACAGGTAAATTGTTTTACTCGTAAACTGAAGTAAATTTATTTTCAAATTCAGCTCTCGAACGCGTTGGATCTGTTTACCCACTCGTGGTCTCTGGCTGTTGAGATACAGTTCTATGCTATTGTTCCCCTGCTGTTTCTCGCACAGGTATGAGAGTGAAGGTGTGATCAGTATCCTAAAAAAGATTTCAAAGCGCTTTCGAAACACTTTTTTTCGTTTTTTCATAAGCGTTTTGTATCTGTGAAGGGAGTTTCGAAATGACTGACCGCTACTTGGTTGATTGACTATTTATTATTCGCGTTTTTTAAGACTTATTTCAGACTCGTCTTCCTTTTCCTTCCACTCTTTTCTTTTCCGCGATCTCAACATTATCATTCGGTCTTTCGTTGTATGTGGACAATGATACAGCGTTTAACAGCGTGAGTGGTTTTTTTTTAAATTGCGTACATTAAAAACTTAAAGCAGGACACTAAAACTGGAAAGTATTTGTTTTAGGTGTTCTGTCGCATTTGGCAGTTTGCAACTGGCATAATAGCGTACAAGTGTTCAGAGAAAAAAATCACTATTGTCCCTACAACGCCAGGTGATCGAGAATTCACTGTGACTTGAGGTTTGATAAGGCGAACATTGAGTTTGAACCATTGCAGCATCTGATAATATACCGGTCAAATACACAATATACGCTATTTTCGTTTGGCAAACAGTTAGTCTGACCGACTGGATGTTGGATGAACGATATTACAGGTGCGTGGAGGAATGGTGACAGAAACCGTGAAGAACATGTTTTAGAATCACAATAACACTCTCTACTGCTATTGTGCTTATTCTTGGGGAAGCTAACGAATCCTGGCTGCTCTCTAATAGAGTGGCAGTCTACATCGGCAATATGTCCTATTCACTTTATCTTTTCCACTGGCCAATCTACGCCTACGTGAATATGCAGAATTCTAATGAAGGTTTGCATTATATCTTTTAAACTCTTGGTTATTATAATTATTGATTGCAGCGTCAGTTGCCGGTATAGTTGGAGTATTTTGTACATCTGCGATTGTCTACCACTTATTCGAAACACAATATTTGAAGGTATTGCGAACTTCTAACTAACACACTGGTTTTGTTTTCAGTTTGACAGAACAAAAATCACAAAACTGATTGGTTCTTTGTACACTTTGTGCATCTTATCGTTATTGATTCTGAATTATGACGACTCGCTCATTTCAAGTATCTATAGTATTGAAACAAGTATCAATACAAACGAAAACACTACTGATACGGATAACAGAACACAAACGTTAGAGTTCGTCACATCAATTCCGCTGGGTGGATTTTTTTTTCAATCCACAACTTACAACAATATACAATTTTTTTTAAAGATGAAGCTCTTTCCATAAATGTCAAAATCGAAAACGACAAAAACTACATTTTCACATCGAAAATATGTGAGCACAAGAAAACTGAGCTACTGTCAAAAACTTATCCCGAAAACAAAGTCAAACCATTCGGTCTCTGCGAATATCCAGTGAGTTGACATGAAGTACAGTACAATCCGTAATATGTAACAAATTTGTAGAAATAAGTAATATTTATAGTAAAAGTAATAAATCGCTGTAACTCCTTTCAGAGGCGGAATTTTGAGTTACATCAAAAGAGATAATTGTTGTTCACTGTAGTCTGCATGTGACTACTTAGTTTGTTTTGTGGTTTCATCGCTTTGTGCCGGAGTTCTCCATATTCACGAAGATCGAGAGAAATGACGATGGTCGGTCGAGTAAAATTTGCATAAAATCTCGCTCATTTTCCCGCCAACTGAGAAATGACCAGTGTCGATTAGAGAAACTAAATGGAAAACTCCGGCCAAACGCTGATGTAATCACAAAACAAACTACACAATCATGTGCAGACTACAGTGAACAACAATTCTCTCTTTTGATGCAACTCAAAATTCCGCCTCTGAACGGAGTTACAGTGATTTATTACTTTTAATATAAATATTACTTATTTCTACAAATTTTCTACTTATTACATATTGAACTGTACTAGTGTTTAATTCATCATTAAATTACATATGACAGTTCAATATGACAGTTTAGACGCAAACCGGAAATCTTTCTATGCTCATAATCGGCAATAGCTATGCTGGCAATCAAGCCGACACCATATTCCGAGCATTTCACAAGCAAGCATCGGAGTTTCGACTCTTTTACATGAGTTGTGAGTTGTTATTGTTTGTTTTGTTTCATTACAAATAAATCACAACGACTAGGGTTCGAATCTCTCGCAAAGTCGTCGGAGATACAGGACTTCAAAGACGTTGTCGCATATTACAAACCCGATGTTTTATTCATTGTGGACAGGTGATATTCTGTAAAAGATTTCAAACAACAAACTGTAGTATTTTAGATGCTTCCAATCTAAATATCTCTACAACACAACTTTGGAAGAGGATGACGTGTATAAGTGAGTTGTATGAAAGCATATTTTCAAAACGTAAGAAATTCACATAGTTTACTAAAGTCAGAAAAAAGTCTTTTTGTATCAGAAAGCGGTTTTTTGATACATATTCGATTCGATCAGTAGAAACGTAAACAAAACATGGTTGCAGAGGCATGCTGGATTCGCTCCGATTCTACGAGGAGCACACCTCGGAGAGGGTGTTCATCCTCAATGCCCTGCCATCCCTCGTCGAGAGACCCATGATGGCAGCACAGAAGTGGCTCAAGAAGGGACTCGCACTGGAGAGGATAGGGGTGCGTGGACGACCCCCCTCCTCTGTCTCTCCCCCCCCTCTCTCATCGACCTTCTTCAGGACGGTCTCACAGTATTCGATGAGAAGCCGGCGCGTGAGAGGCTAGCCAAACTGGCGAGCGTGTGTGCAAAGTGCAAGGTAAGCTAACACGTTTTGTCTATCACCAAATCATAGCAGCATCAAGATTGAAAAGTAAGTAACTGTTACGATGCAAATTAGCAGTGTGTAATTTAGTAAGTTATTGTGAATATGTAATATGTTTACAACAATAAACAAACAACTCATCAGCTGGTGGACGTGCTCCCTGCCCTGTCGCCTCCCTCCGGCCACTTCCGTCCATTCGACGTCTCCTCTTCTGTGATGCTGTTCGATGGGGCGACCCACTTGTCACGACAGGGACTCGACAGGATACACAGGGTGTGGCACAAAGCGGCCGAGCAGTTTGACAACAGCACACGATAGGGATAAACATTTTAACGATTGAATGATGCATGTCGTTATGATTTATAAGTATTTATGTATTATGAGTATGTTCATAAAACATAAAACGCGATTTTGTATAGACTTTTGATTTCGATGAGGTCATCTGAATGTTGCAAAGTGGTGATCTGCATTACAGAGATTGTAGAGAACGCAGATCATTAGTCTCTCTAATCTTATCATAGACGGTTTGTGGAACAAACGATTTACGACACCGAATTTTGCAAACTCTCGGATGTGGCAAATAGTATACAGTGAAAACAACTACATATCAGTGAATTTTATTCCATCCCACATTGATAACATCGATGATTAATAAACAACGATTCTCAGATAACAGTTGGTGAGAGCCGGCGCATCTGTTTTCTCGTCGCTCGCACGAAAATTGCAAATTTGACAGGTTCAAAAGGATTAGTGATTAATCTTATCAGACAATGCTACCGTGTTCCGATCGGCAAGAGACCGACACTCTTTAGTCTTGTTAGTGGAACTTGGCGGTAGACACTTATTAGATCTTGTCTTGCAATTCCCTTCATTATTCCTTATGTTTGTAACTATTGTGGAATTGTATATAAAACATGTTCAATATTCGTATTCTTGCAGAATGAGGTGGTTGGCCGTTCTCCTGCTTGCTCTGCCGGCTTCCAGCGCAATCAAGTGCTATGTCGGTGAGTTTTTATGCAAATTTGAATTTGTCTATAATAGCGTCCGCAACTGTTCATACAAAGAAAACATATTAGGTGTCACGATTCCGTCTGCGAACTTCACGAGCGGCGCTGAAATGGCGTGCGATGGAGAGTGCGCTTCGGT